>VOQJ01046593.1:34119-53623 GCA_015052665.1 Apistogramma diplotaenia | reverse complement strand
AGCCGCACATCCACCTACCAACCATACACACACACACACACACACACACACACATTGCAGCCTATGTATTCATCACAGTCCTTCCACCTACATCAGAGCGCTGCAGCAGATCTTTTTTGTGCAGTGACACATTATTGTGGGAAAAGTTTCCATCAGTTTGTTTACAGTAAATTCTGTCTTTAGAGAAGCAGGATGCACAGAGGCCTGCTTGTCTGTGGTCTTGCCAGAGGAGGGATTAAAGCAGAGGGTTTGGGTTTATACTGTTTATTATAAAAAGGGGAAAAACTGAAAAAAAGAGATTACAACCCACTCCTCGTTCACTCTGTCGTCTGTGTGTACGACAGCAGGCTATCAGATCCATTTTCTTAAAGGGACGGTTGCATATTTTCACTCTGGCCTGCAGCTTTGTTTATCCATCAAAATTGTTCTGGTATTGGTTGCCAAGTTTTGTATACATCAGCTGTAGAGATGCCTGCCTCGTCTTGAATGTAATAAGGTGCCAAAAAATCCATTCCTATAACTCAGCAGCAATGCCTTTTTCCAGAAATAATGACCTGGTTACTCAAGGAAAAATAAATAAAATCTACAAATGTGGCTGTGAGCCGCTTTGTGCAGGAACTACTTTCTTTCTTCTGTCTAAGAAGAGTGCATCTGGCTAATATTACCGCTCCGCCGAGGGGCGACTCCATTAATGTTTGATGTTCTGTCACGTTGTCATAGTCACACAGGGCAACTGGGTGGGCAGCATCTTTATCTCCCGTCTCCCTGTCCCACATTTTGATTGGCTCTGGGTTTGTTTTTGTTTTTTTACATCAGAGAGAGACTCTGTTCCTAAAGCCTAGTTTTTAATGACATCACGTTCGGTCTCCTTCAGATTAACAGATTAACTTCAGCCTACCTATAAGCATCACAAACTTATCAACTATGCAGATTTTTGCAGAATATAATGAAAATTACAAATAAAAGGAAAAGCAGCTACGACGACTGAAACAGGAACTCCTCCAGATAAAACAGCAGCTGAGACAACAGCTTTAAATGTATTTGGGCCCTGAAGGACGATACAATACACATAACATGTGTTCACATGCTGAACACAAGACCTGTAACACAAACACACAAACTTCACTCTGTTTGCTGGCATCTGGTTCTCCCAGCAGCACAAACCACTCGTCATGGGTGGGTTTTTTAAGCAAATGTGTCTGTGATGATTTATAGAAAGATTTTTTCCAAGTCTAGGATTTTGGTACTGAAAGCCTGGGTCATCTATGTCCATAATATTTGAGAGAAATCAGAATATTTGATCATAAATATAAAAAAAACAGCGGACAGTGTTCTAATTATCTGGACTCTTTGCTTAAGTAAGAGGCATAATTATACTCAGCCAGGCTAATCATGCAAAAGTTTCAGCATCAAAATACACTCAGCAGCCACTTCATTAGGTACACCCGTGCAACTGCTTAGTGCATTTAGGCATACAGGTGAGCTGATGAAGTTCAAACAGCATCAGAATGGGGAAGATCCGTGATTTAAGTGACTCGAAATTCACAATGGAAGCTGCAGCTCTCTGGGTGAACATGCTTGATGTCAGAGGTCAGAGAATGGTCAGACTTCCTGTCAGACTTCAAGCTGACAGGAAGTCGACAGTAACTCAAATAACTGCTTGTTACAGCGAAGGTATGCAGAAGAGCATCTCTGAATGCACAACACATCAAGCCATGAAGCAGTCGGGCTACAGCAGCAGAAGACCACACCATGTGCCACTTCTGTCAGCCAAGAACAGGAAACTGAGGCTACAGCAGAAGATTGGTCTGATGAGTGTTAATTTCTACTGCCACATTCAGATGGTGGGGTCAGAAAATTGCATCAACGATTCAGGCTGCTGGTGGTGTGATGGTGTGGGGGTTAGGGTTTTCTAGGCACAATGACCATCGTTTAAACCCTGCAGCCTACCTATTGCTGATGAGCATGTCCGTCCCTTTATGACCAGAGGGTACGAATCTGCTCGTGGCTGATCCCAGCATGATAACATATTTCATCTCAAATCATCTGAAACTGGTTTCTTGAACATGACAATGAGTTCCCTGTACTGAGACGGCCTCCACAGTCACCAAACCTCAGTCCAGTGGAGCACCTTTGGGATGTGGTGGAACAGGAGATTCTCATTGTGGCGACACATCTCCAGCAACTGTGTGATGCTGTCATGTCAACATGGAGCAAAATCTCCAAAGAATGTTTCCAGCACCTTTTTCAATCTGTGCCACAATAAATTAAGGCAGTTCTGAAGGAAAACAGGGATCCAACCAAGGACAAGAAAGATGTACTTAATGAAGTGGCCAGTGAATGTATATACATAAAGTCATGCAGAATCATATACATGACATTACTGGGTCATAAATCCTGATTCATTAATGTGTATATCCCTGTAATGTTACACCTGGAGGTGATTTTACTCTCTTTATGTACTGCTGGGTAGCCTCATCTAAAATAATACAGCATTAGGAGCAGATTTATATTAAAAAATCTGCAAAATAAGAAGCAATTACAACTTAAAAATATTTGGTCTGGAGTGCAAAGTACAATAACTGCATCCAAAATATAGTGAAGTAGAAAGTAGCGCAATATAGAAATAATTAAATAAAGTGCAAGTATGTTAAAACTGTACTTATATTATTATAAAATATTCTACATTCCACCACTGGTCCTATCCAGGCTTTTATCTAGTGACCACTGTAAGATTAACTGCACTCTAGCCAATGGCATGGGTGGGGTGGGGAACCAATGATATTTTAGGGCTGGTTGGTGCTATTTTATGACACCCCCCCCCCTCCAGGACACATTCCTGAAGAACAAAACAGTCTAGATGGATAAACAGAGCTGCAGGCCACAAATGGACCAGTACCTTAAACTATGTGTGCATCAAAGATTATGTGCACAGGTTTCACTGTCATTAAAGTTTGAACACATTTACTGCAGCACAGTAATCTTTGCCATTTAATTGCTTTAATGCCCATGATGATAAGAGAGCAAATGTCACAGACATCTAATAAAGAGCTGGCACATCACAGTGCAGTTGGCTGAAATGCTACCTTGTCTTTTGCTGCTTTGGCATTATCGTGTGCATGTCCGGCCTTTCTAGTTGAAGCTGCACCATCACTCAGCTCTGCGAATGCCACATGTCATTCTGGGTTAGTACTGGTTCAAAAAAAGGATTTTCAGCCAGTCTGCTGACGCAGTGTGCGTCATTGCTATTGATCGATGGGGTTGGTTATAGCCAATAAGTGCTTTAAAGGTGAATTTTTTACTTATTGTTTTTTTTCAATTTGGTCTTATGGTGCCAGGAAGGATTAAGTCACATTTTTCAAGTTACTATTTAAAATGATGTTCAGGTTTGAACATTAAATCAGTCCTCCTGCACATATCGGCCATTAAAAGTCACAGTCTGTCCACCAGCACTTAAAGAAAAGCCAGAGTGCACAAGAGAAATGAAAACATTCAAGCAACAAGCATAAAACCCACCTGTTGTTGCCACATTTAAAATGGACCATTTATGTTTTTTCTTATGTTTTCATAAATATCCTGTTACATTCACAAATGTTCATATTAAAGGGGCATATCTTTTAAATCCTTCCTTTCTTATATAAATCATTAACCTGTGGTTTATACAAACTGAACTGCAATGCTTTGGTTTGAATTCCTCATTACTGCAGCTCCACAGACCCCTTGTTCACCCTGATCTGAGGCGCAGATGAAGAAGACGAACCTGCAGAACCTCGCCTTCAGATGAATGGTGCGTTATTACTGTATTTACACCCTCTCCATCCATACCAACTACCTGCAATATGGAGCGTAGATTCTCTATAGTGTCCATATGTCCTACTATTCAACACCCACAAAAGATACTCACTTGTCTACTTACTACTTCAACTTGACTGAACTACAAAATCGCTGCGAGAAAAAAATGGATTCATGAAATTGGTTAGCCGGAGGTCCATGACCTTGTTTAGCACTTCCACAGCAAAAACTGTGACATAAGAGACAAGAAAAAGTAATAGGGAATAGAGAAAACTGAACAGGCTGAAAAATATGACCCAGAAAGAATATAAAGATATCTACACGGCACTGGGAGAGAATAAATGTAATTTTTCTGCACTCCCAGACCCTCAAAGCACACCAAAATGTATTTAAGGGCTAAAGGTTTGGAAGGGGATGAGTAGTTTATTATGGTAGTGTATTATGCTTCCTTACAAAACACAATGCAAATATTTGATCTGGTGACTTGCCTCTCTGAAGTTAAAAGATAAATTTGACATTTTAAATCTGAGGTCTTGTTATTCAGAAAAAAATCTGTCCTGAACTTTAGGAATTCTCTTTATTTAGTTGTGTGTTTATTGGTGGCCTTTCCTCTTGCAGCTGGATTTTGGGGAGGCACTCTGCCTCTCAAAGATCTCTGAGGAATCAAGTCTTTATAATCATTTTGAGACCTCTAACATCTCTACCAGCTGTACCTCATAGAAGCCTCGTACTAGGCTCTCTGTCTGCTGGGCCACGCCTCTCTCTATGCGCCATTTGACCATTCGCTCAATGTACTCCTTCTTGTTCTTCTCGGACACGGGGATGCCAGCCCCGCCCGGCTTCAGCTCTCTCTCTGTGATCTGCAGAATCACAGACAGATAACGCATCAAATTCACACGCACATTTTGCTTTAGCAGGACACCGTCACAGACTGAAGGCACACCTGTCCGAACACCTCCTCGTTGACGGTGAAGGTCAGGTCCAGCATGTCTTCGATGTCATTGTCCTTCATCCACTGCAGGCTCTGGTGGAACTCCTCATCCAGGAACTCCAGGTCACTCAGGTCACACGGGCTGCATGAACAAGGGTCACAGTGGAGTCAACAAGGCATCAATGGGTTGACCTGGCCATTAATCACCATCAGCTGATCTTGAGAAGCAAGGCTGAAGGTTAATTACACAAAATGTTTGTGCAGGTCATACAGGTCATAGGGGGTTTGAACTTGGGATGAACCAGTTTTCATCAAATCAGCGGAGATGCACAGGAAAGAAGGTCAAACACAAACTAGGGAGAGTAAGAATGACAAGTGGAACAACTTTGTCGCTCCTTATGTGGCAGGCTTGTCAGAGAAAGCATGACATTCCAGTACACTGTGAACCAAGTCACACCCTAAGGCAAAAACTGGTTCATCCCAGGACAAGACTCAGCTGTTCATTTGCATCTGAAGGTCAAAGGTCACTCTTTTGAGGATGTCAGTGTTCACATCTTAGACCGGGAAGACAGATGGTTTGAAAGAGGAGTGTAAGAAGCATCTATGTCCACTGTGATCAGCCATCATTGAACAGAGGAGGTGGATTACATCACCAACCTGCTTACAGTGCTGCCCTGAGCTCCCTCCCGAGACGTCTAAACCCCCCCTCCCCCATTCACACCTTTGTTCCAGTGACCTCAATAAGTCACATGAAACACTGGAGCGAAGTCCCAAATTGGTTTCATCTGAATCCTCTGACTGTAACGACCCATGCCTCCTTTCACACACATGTGATTATGCACATGAACAAAAGAGGGTCATAACCACCTCCAGGGGACTCCGCCCACCGGGTTTTAAATATCTGGGTCTCTCCACCATTTGTCTTTCAGATGAGAGGTGAAACGTGAAGAAGAAACAAAAAGAGGTCCAGTGGCCTTTTGATCAGGCCCCAGAGACAGTTAAAGTATGCAGATGAAACACAGACATATGTCATATTTTCTCATATGCTCCGATGCTTGAGGGGAGATATTTAATACAACACGAAACACTCACATCAAATCACAAATATTACAATATTCACACATTGTTATTGTCAGGGAAATTAGGCTGCACGGAAGGACTTTCACTTGGTTCATCACTATAGTGGACAAATAAAAAGTTCATTTGATAAATGCTCATCTCCGCATTAATGATGATGAAGCCAAGAGCTGATCACTGCTGCCCGAGAGGTTAAGAAGACATTTAATACAGCATCTGTCCTCGGCGCGGACATTTGGCAGCGTTTCAGGTTGTTTGGACAAAGCTTAATAAGGGTGCTGCTCCTACTGACAGAAGAGGCTGACAGCTGCTGACTGACTGATTCACATTCAAGGTCTTATTTGGTTAGTCGGCAGGCAAAGGAGGGCGGATACAAGTGGAAGTGCCGGTGCCGCGGAGGCTGATTTGAAATGGATGGAAACAAGTTGATGGACTTACATGCGAAGAAGCCCCTTGTAGAAAGGACGGGTAAAGAAGGCATCGAGCAGGTACTGATGAACGAGGGCCAGCCCCAGGATGCGCCCGCTGAAGCGAAACCTGCAGAAAACGTGAAAAATTCCTTCTGAATACAGACATCAACAGCAGCATCAGAATTCTACTTCTGTTTCCTGAATAACACAGGAAACAGATTCTGTAAGTTCACGCTGACATCCAAAAACTCCTGACTGAGGATGCACCAAACACAAGACCACCCTACAACATCACGAGCCTTTGGGAACATAGGAAGAAGCGGACTTGTGACCAGCAGACAGCTGATCCAAATTTCCACACAGCTCTGCGCAAATTGCTTCCATTTTGGGATCAGCATTCAGGGCAGATAAAATTAACACCTTACAGATATCACAGGAGCACACACGGCACCAACAAACAAACAGGCTGACAGAAACCTCACCATTCGTGATGGTTGTCTACAAAGGCGGACATGGGGCTGATCTGGACAGTGTACGTGTCATTGGCTGAATATTCAAACAGCCCGTAGTACGGGTTGAACAGCTCTCGGGACACCAAGAAGAAAAACTCTCTGGAGGGCCCGCTGTAGTCCAGCCTGTAACACAAGCACACCATGAAAACACACATGCATATAAATGTTGGTAACTTCTGCAGCTACTGCACAACAACAACTGGATCAGAGAAGGAATGTATTCAGTCTAATGGGATTTTGCAAACGTGTGGACGACCCTCAAAGACTGACCCAACTGCACTGGAAACAAGAGACAGGCACAGGGTGATAAAATGTGGTGACATTTAGATTCAGTTTTTTAAAAGAGACATTAGGGACCAATCCAGCGATTCTTCTTGCAGCCTTTAATTCCTTTCTCGTAAAGAGCTGGCAGTGTCTCAGTTTGGACACCAAACTCCAACTTTGTTTTTCTGTCTTTAGCTTGATTATTTAAGTTGTTTTTCCTCAAATCCACAGGAATACAGAGTTGATCCCACCAGTTCCTAGATTGTCTCTCATGCACACAGTCAGCCTGAGAGCATTTGTAAGAAGTGAAACGATAACCGAACCACGAGGTGGATTTTCAGGTTGTAGCTGGTATGACGAAGCCTGGCTTAACTTCTTCATTTTTAAAATCTTGTATGCTGATGTTATAAATATTAATTCATGCAAAGACTGTGGCGATGTGTGAAACATTACGCTTTGAAGCTTAAGATAAGAACAGAAAATCCACCCTGGATGAGGTGAGCCAATATATCATATTAACATGTCAGGAAAGATAATGGAAATGAAATGGAGCTAAATGTGCTTCTCTCACCCGTCCTCTCCGACAAAGCTGACGTAGAGTTTGCTTCTCTGCAGGTCTTTGCGGGAGTAGCACATGATCTGGTTAAAGGCGTCCTCCAGAAGGTGGTCTCTGCGTATGATGAGCCTGAGGGCACACGCACACACAAGCGTGCACACAATATAAAATACACACTGTCACAAGTAGCCGACCGAGGATGTTCTACTCAACTGAAACCAAACTAATGCTGAAGACCAAGTGTGAAAAATACACTTTAGTGCTAGAATATGAGCAATTACTCATGGAATATGTGCAAAAATGAACAAAAGCTAAACACAAACCTGTTGGGTTAATTAATGTGACCCTGGGTTCTTTTTTATTTCGTGTTTTTCTAACACAACCAACATCACAGAGCTTTGTTGGTTTTGCTCCTACATGACTGTGAGTGAGCTGGTCTTCTACATGCTGGTTCTGGTCCTGGCCCGGTGGTTTTTGTTAGTTCTGTTTTCTGTTGCCTCTGATTTCTCTGGGTTTCTTGTAGCTCAGGTTCTAGTTTATTGTCTTCTGTGTTTTGGTATTTAGGGGTTCTGATTTGTCCCTGTACTTTGTGTTTAAAGGTGGTCTGTGTTCTGTCTTGCTACCCATGTTCCCCAGTTCGTTCATCATTATGTCTGATTCTCATGTCTTAGTCCTTGTCCCATGTCTTATGTTTAGTTCGACTGCCAATGATTTCCTGTGTTTAGATTTCTGTCTTGTATAGATTCCCTCTGTTAATTCCCTGTGTTAAGTCTACTTACATTAGGTTAAGTTACTTCCTGTTTTATTTTGACACTTCTTGGTCTTGTGTGCTTATGCTCAGTTTTGCTTCCCTGGTCTCGTCTGTTGCCTGTTTCCCTGATCACCTTGTGTGTGTATTTAAGTCCCAGTCTGTGTCAGCTCTCTGTGTGGAGTTATTCCCCCTGCTGTGCGCTTTATGTTATGATTTAAGTAGTGTCTGTGACACACGTCCATGTTCCAAGTGATGCCAAGCTAAGTCAAGTCTGGTCAAGTTAAGTTTGTTTATTAAAGTTAAGAGAGATACTGAGCTCCGCCTGTGCAGTCCTGCATTGGGGTCCTGCCTATGTCAGCCACAGCAGTTCATGACATTAAACCTGAAGATTGTCCTCCATGTTTACAAAACCATAAGAAATGAACTGCTCGGAGAAATTAAAGGAACATTATTTTAATCGGGGGAGCACAGTGGCACAGTGCCTCCTCACAGCTAGAAGGTTCTGGGTTCTAATCCACCTGGACCCGGGAAGTTCTGTGTGGAGTTTGCACGTTCTTCCTGTGTGCGTGGGTTCTCTCTGGGTACTCCGGTTTCCTCCCACAGTCCAAAGACATGCAGTTAGTGGGGTTAGGTTAACAGGTGATTCTAACCTGCCCATGGGTGTGAATGTGAATGGTTGTCTGTCTCTCTGTGTTAGTGACAGGTTGGAGACCTGTACAGGTGTATCCTGCCTCCCACCCAATGTCAGCTGGGATAGGCCCAACCCTGAAAAGGATAAGCGTAAGAGGATGGATGGATGGATGGATGGATGGATGGATGGACTTTTTAAATCAGAGTTTAGCATCAAGTCAGTCAAACTTCTGGGATATTGATCTGGTCAGTTAAGTAGCAGCTTCAGCTGCTTCGGTGCACCCAACAATGAGACAACCTCCCAAACAGGAACGGTTTTACAGATGGAGGTCACTCACAATTTTCCCTCTTCATCTTTTCTGACTGCCTTTTTCACTAGTTTTACATTTGGCTAGGGTCAGAGTCACTATTGGTAGCATAGTAAGCTCACTTTGGTTGACCCCACAGAGGTTACACAGGTAGCCCAACTCCTCCAGGACACCAACACATGCCATTGCCAGAAGGTTTGCTGTGTCCCTGAACAGATAAGACTTGTTTGCCCATCTGCTTCAAATATCTTGTTGAACTGTGTTTGACCTGTATACAATAAGTAGACTTCTGCCCAGCAACAGTGTAATGCGATGCTATGGAACCCTCTATAAGTAAGTTCTGTCTCCTTTGTTCCTGTGGATTCCTCACTACAGTGCTGCGTGCTCTATACTGACTGAATTCCTTCTTGCAAGAATAAAACTTTCAAAAGACAACTCCAACAGTAGATTTATTTAATGCACTAAATTTCACAACAGTTATGCTGCCTGTAACATTGTTCAGCATGACCAGTTTGGTGCTTGGAAGCACTCACGGGCCTCTACAGGCGAGGCTACCGCACCCTGACTGCCATCAGGTATCAGCATGAAATCCTTGCACCCAGTGTCAGACCGTACTGGTGCAGTGGGTCCTGGGTTCCTCTTGCTGCACAATAATGTGGCAAGAATATGCTGGCAGTTCCTGGAGGATGAAAGAATTGATACCACTGACTGGCTGCACGCTCATCTGACCTAAATCAAATAGAACAACTCTGGGATATTATGTTTTGGGCCATCCGACGCAGCCAGGTTGCATCTCGGACTGTCCAGGAGCTCAGTGATACTCAGGGACGAGACCCCCCCCCCCAACACAGTCGTCTCATTAGGGGCCCAACACTGTCAGACATGCAGACAAGGATGTGGCCTGTGTGGTTTGATCATTTTCATTTCCATCACATGATGTGGCATCTTGTCATTCCCAACACATTACCCAGTCCATATCAGTACAGATATCCAGCTTGATATTTTTCCCATTGAGATCTGATATGTTTTCAAAGTGCTCCTTTCATTGTTTTGTACAGTGTATTACCCAAAACATGACTAAACATTTTTATGCATGTGTTTAATAGATCAACATTCATTAAGACAGTTCATCCATATGGAGCTTTTAGACCTACTTGACTTTCCCCGGTCCCTGTCCATAACCCTTTGTCTCCAGCTTTCGGTAGAAGTTCCTCAGTTTGGCCTCAAAATCTCGCTTGTAGGGAGCCGGTGCTCGGGCGTTAGCTCGCTGGGTACCTGAGAAGTGACAGAGAGAGACAGAAAAAAAGCAATGAATGCAAAGTAATAGGCACAACAAAAACAACAAGAGGAGCAGAGATGGATAAAGACAGACAAATGGATGCAGCAAGACTGGAATAAAATTTAATCTGAATGTTCCCGAGCAGAAATCGGGTAAAGCTTGAGTGATTGTGCAGTCAGACAATTGGAAATAGTGCATGCAGGTTAATCCTGGATTGTTTTTGGGGGATTTTTTTTGTAGCAGACTGTAAAAGCTTTCATTAATTTTAGAGAAAATACACGTCTTGGTGATTAAAGCTCAGCTCTGCATAAAGAGGTGAAGAGGGTGAGCATAAAGAAAACCCTGATGGTAAAACACTGTCATGAGAGCGGCAAAGAAAATGTGTTTTCAACCAAATCTGACAACTCAAATGTTCAGCATCCAGCTACTGTCAGGATTTGTCTTTGAAAAGCTTCCTGACACAGTTTAACGTCTGTTGGCTGTATTTTATTTAGGCAATTCTCTTAAACTGAGTACTTTGTTTCAGGAGGTGATCAAGTGGTTTGCAGTGTTTTGTGTTTTCTGTCAGGGTGTGCCAGCCCCTTCATCTGTCCTGCCTCTTCTCAGTGTCATACTGCAGAGAATTATGACAAAATGCTGGGGCACAAAGTATAAACTGTCAGCATCGACAGCTCAGGAGGATGTTTTAGCAACACTGACGGGCTGGCAGGAGAAGAAAAAGAGATGAACAGCCCGGTGGAGCTTTGGGATAAAATATATTCCAAATATGGAAGGTAGGTCAGTGCAGACAAAACTAAACACAAAAAACTAAAGCCTGAAAAGCACCTCATTGCTTGTTGTATATCAGATACATCTTCCAGACTGAAACCAGTATGAAGTGAGCAGCTCACTTTGTGCAGTGGAATTGATCTTAAAGGATGCTACACATCACAGTTTCTGGGCAGAAGAATGAGCTTTACGGGCAGCATCAGAAGCCCTTATCACTCTGCTCTGCGGCAAATTAAGATAATCTTTTAGTGTCAAAAACTGCAGTTCCTCTAGGGGCCACTTGAGGCTGCCTCACTAGTTCTATTACTGAAATCTAATTATCAGACATTTGTGTCTCTGCTTTGCACCTGACACCTATGAATGTTTGACTGCTTGCTAATCAAACATGCTAGCATTAGCAATAACTCAGCACTCCGATCTCTCTTCTATGTGCGGTCACTGCTAGCGCCTACAATGCTCACGCTGCAGTCCAAAACCAACAAGTGGCATCACAGACAGACTGGAGTACACAGCAGATGCCGATGACAGAAAAATCACGGGATGCGATGTTTCCCATAGATCCTGGGCATCTGTTACAAATATAATATGACCAATGAGTTAGTGGGAAGCCATTGTAAAAAAAATTCTATAGTAGTGAAAAAACAGGAGGTTTCCAGCATTTTATTGTTTATTACTTGGGGCCATGGGAGATTTCTTTGACAGGAAAAAAATATTTTGAAAGTGCAGTTAATTCCAAATTTTATGCCCTCCTTTACATTTTCTGAAGCAGTTCAGCGGGCCAGATTGGAGTCTTTGTGGGGCCGGTTCTGGCCCCCGGGCCTTATTTTCGACACCTCTGGTTTATACAATAAAAGAGGAGGAATTTAATAAATGTTGGTCATACACAGACAGAGACTGAGACAGAGACTTACCGGGGGAGCTCTGTGGAGAGGAGAGGCAGTAACCTGGGTGGAGTAATGGCGGTACATAGGACATCACCTCCTCCTCAAATAAGCTGAAGATGACACAGAGAGAGGACACGGTCACACACAGCACACCTTAGACCACACACACCACACACACACAATATATATATAGTGGCGGAAAAGGCAGTGACTTAACATGAGTCAGCAGGGAAACATTACTGTAAATGCTACTTATAGGTCAAATTACCATGTGTGATGGCAGATGGCAATGATTCAAAAGGTGACATAAGGTACCAATTTGTAATATTTCCTAAGTGGTGATGATTTTGACCAGCAGTCTTTGTCCCCACACACACCTGCGGGACTCACCTCAGCAGCATGACGAGGTCAGCATCGCTGGACAGGCGAGCCAACCCGGTGACTCCCTCGCTGCGAATGAACTGCACCTTCTCCCTGCAAACACACACATCACATCAGGGGGCTAAACAGGCACAGTCCATCAGGATTAAAGGTTGAACGTGTTCAGTTTGACTGATGGTGATAACGGAGGTGCTGGAGGCCGGACAGAGACACACAGAGAGGGGGGGTGGGGGCATACTTGAGCGAATGGTTCCTGGCGAGCTCAGGCTGCCTTTCCTGCAGGATTTCAAATATATTGGGTTGCCGTAGAAACGCCACTATCTTGTCATTGTAGGCTGGAAGAAGAAAAGGAGAGAATAAGTGTATGTGTTTTCACATTATTCCTGTACCCACACGTGAAAGTCTGCCCGACTCACCCACAGGAACCACGTCATGGTACTGACTCCGACTGGAGCCGCTGAAGGTGCTGGAGGGGCGGGGCAGGACAGGCGGGTTGGTTTGGCGAGAGTCATCCACCACCTGTGACAACAGGAAGCACTACAGTTCAGGTCGCATCCTAGTTCTGGCACCGACCCACCTGCTGGTCCAGCTCAGCTTCTGGACTCTGGGTGGCCTCTGCCCCTGCATGCATGCGCGCACCGTTGTCTAAAGGATACCATGAGGTGATATTTACACCTGACACAAAATATCTCCAGGGGCACAAAAACAAAGTGAACAGATAAAAATCTCAACCGTACCCTGACAGGCCATCAGATGCTGGGGCGCTTTGAGTGTCTTAATACTGTTAAGAAGAAGACAAACTGCAAACATCAGCTAAAGGCTGAAAGTCTGCACATGGACCCATGACATGCTGAATTCCAGATGCTTCCATAAGGGTGGAGGTTTAGTCTCCCCACAGGCAGCACTAATGAATAGATACCATCATTTATCACATCTTTTTTTAATCAAACCCAGGAAGTCATCACATCTCTGTTTAATATCGTCTTCGGCTCAGTGAGTCAGTTTGTCTCCTGTTATAAACAAAACTCACTGGCAGGCTCTCCTTTGATTAGCTACCTCACTTTGATGAATTACTGCAAGCAACAGATACCTTCTCTGTCAGTATGACGGCTCTCAAACTGATCTCCGGACAGCTACTTTCAACACAGGTCTTCCTGGTTCAACTGGAAAATCTAAAAATGTTTCCCTCTTTTTACATTTTCCAAACCATCCTGTGGAAAAGATCTGAGGCTCCACAGCGTTATGTTTGACACCCCAGCTAAAGAATCTCACACAGCTGGACACATCTGTTTCAGTTCTGAGAGGTGGCTGAGATGGGATCATCTCTCTCTAATAGTGTGCATTACCATATAAAGCACCTTGAGATGACTGTTGCCTGTTCTATAGCTACATTAAAGCAGTGCAAATGCATCTGAGCAGCTCTCATCCTTCGCGGCTCCCACATGGACGGTGCCCTCCATCCAGACACTCACTGATCCCTTTTCTCTGTAAACATGCAAACCCTAAACTGTCTCCAGGTCATGAGTGATCTGCAGTGACGGCAAGTCTCTCACCTCCCCGGCGCTGTGGCTGCGCTGCCGGCTCAAATGCTGGCGGTGGGCCAGCAGCCCGGTGGAGCGAGAACTCTGGAGGGGCAGCCGGGGGTCGATGAAGGTCGTGGAGCGACAGTTGTGATCCACGAAGAAGGGCTGAGGATTGAGATGCACATGAACCCATCAGAAAGCGTCACATGCAGAGCAGCGAGAGTGAAAATGGGGCTCGTCGCGTGACAGACCTTCCCAGTGTGGTCGTGCTTCATCTCCCAGCCCCGGGGAAGCTCCAGCTGCTTATTGGAGAACATGTTGAGGAAGGCGACAAGGTCACGATTGTGCTGGTAACGCTCGAAGTAATGAGCGTCTCGGCGCACCTTGCTGATCATGTGCTTCAGACAGGTGTTGCTCGTAAACATGCGGTAGGCACTCTGAGGTGAGGTAATCAGAAAGAGACAGCAGAGGGGGTTATTTCAGTGGTAGGCTGTTACTTTCTTTCTTTATCTGAGACATACTGTTAATCAGTGTTTTTCTCTTGTGATTAGAGCAGGATCAGTGCAGCATGCTTTAAAATAACAGATGTTAGCACTGTGGGGTTTTCTAACTCCAGCAGCTCTGGCAACATTATGGAGAGGTTTCTATCAGAGGATCCCTGTTCTCAACTTAGCACAAAAAGGAAGGAAATTTGTGTTAGGTTGATTATTTCTTTGCTGCAACAAGGCTTTTTGGCAATAAAACTAATACTGTTGGGAAGCCTGTGTGCCTTAAATTGGAGATACATTTGTAAGGAAAATGCATTTGTGGGGTTGAGCAGCAGAGTTGAGTATGTGGGCTGTTGCCAAGTCTTCTCAGCCAATGCCAAACAGCTTATTCTGCTACTGACTCTTGTTTAGATGTTCAGGTACTCCAGGTGGTGACAATCAGACTCGTCATCACTGGAGCTAATCTCTACGCAGAGAGATTTTAAGATGAGATTCTGTAACCAGCAGCAATCCCATATCTCTGCAATCTGGGACCAAACTGTGGCAGTCCCAGACATCTGTTATAGTTGTTTTTTTACAGGAACCAGCCCACTTCTTAAAACACTGGGCTTTGCTTTAATTGTATTTATTCCTTCTTCTTATTTCATTGTGATGTTTGCACTGAAACTCGGCTAACAGACCTAATATCTGATCTGTCTGGATGGTCGGGTGCAAGAAGGGATGATTGTGCTCTTTTGTAGCTAAGATGATATGCTAGTCTAACCCTAAAGTGGTTTGCAGGGGCCTGGTGAATGTTAAGAACCAGATCTTTTGTACAGGCATGCTGAACTGACAGGGTTTGAATGCAGCACGGTGAAGAAGTCGGGGCTGCACAGGAACTTGGCGCTGGGCGACTGGAGCAGCAGGGAGAGACGCGAGCGGCTGCTGGAGTGAGAGACGCCGCTTTCTCGTCGGTATTCTGCAACAGAAACAACACGCAGTCAGAGCCTGAGACGCTCATCAAACCGACCACAGCAGCTCCGGCCATGAAAACACGCTATAACACCATGTGCTGCATTTACAGACAGTTGAAAATCACATCTACAATTCTGCATATAAAAAACAAATGCTGCTATTGTCACATCTCAGCATATAAAATAACAGTATCATGGCTTACAGTGGTACTTCTAAGGATGACTCATCTTTGAGAGGTGACTCATTTAATTGGATAAATGTCCCTTCTCAGAATTACTGTAGCACTGGGCTCATGAATGAAACCTTTAATTACTGTGTTTGTCTGTGAGAGGAACTAACCAGAAATGGAGTGCGGCATCAGTTCGCTTTCCGGTTCAGGAAGCAGGTCGACGGAGCTTTCCTCTGACCGATCGCTGTTGGTGATGGTCCTCCTGATGCTTTGATATCTGTCGTCAAACAGTGACTTTAGCATTTCAGCAGCTTTCTACAGGAATCAGAGAAACTGAGACATACGTAAGCTGTTACAGTCAGAGGAACGTACTGCTGGCACAACTCTAAATGCCCAAAATGCTACACGGGAGCACAGGAACAGCTTTTATGCAGAATAACCATGAGATAACTTCTGGTTGTTGCCACAGGGATTTTTTTGGCTACAGGGAGTTGCATCACTTCCCAACACTGGACACTTGATGGGCTTGCCATTTTATTGCCGCCTACAACTGTGCAAGCACCCAGCTGCACCTAGGTGGATGAATGTTTTGTGTGGGTCACCTGCTACCTCTAAACTAAAAAACAAAACCAAAACAGTGGCCGTCAGAAAGCTGTGCTTGATTTGCATAAAGTAGCTCCAATGAGTGTCCAGGCCCCAGTGGAGCAGCTAACCTTCTAATGTATGTCCCACCCTATCACACGTCAGTCAATGGTATCCTTTGCTCTCATTGGTAGGTGCTTCTATCACTCGCCTCAGTTAAGAAAAGGATCACTCAGGACCTGCCCACTTTGCACTGCCAGCTTACTTTGCCCACCACTGCACAGAGTGGCTGCATGTCATTGGCTTTCTCTGTGGGCCAGCCTGAAGCTTCATCACACAAATGGTGCTACCAGACGAATCACTCAGTATTCAACCGATCCTAACCACTACGTCCCTACTCCAAAGTTCTTAAACTTGCAGGAAGTCTTGCCCCTGAGCAGGGATTTTGGGGGGTAGACCCTAGTCCTCCAGATATGGTCTCAGTAGCCTATACAGTACATACACGCAGCAATGCTGACTCTCCTTTCAAAGCCCACCTGCGGTTCAGCTGCTCCATCTGCTGAATGGAATTGGAGCGAGTCAGGCCCTGTGGGGCAGGAGGTCCGGTGGGCCGCTGCCACGTGGTGGTCCTGTTGACGTGGTCCACAAAGAAAATCCTCCCGTGGCTGTCGATCCGAGCCTCCCAGTCTGAGAAGCAGTTAAACGTGGAGATAAATCTCATGTTTAATGACTCGAAGAGATGTGACTGCTGACAGTAACAGCAGAAGCTTGTAAAGTAACACTTTGATTTTTAATGTGAAATAAAGTGAATAAATTCAAGTGTTTGTTACAGGCATCTCTGCATTCATGGGGTCATTCTGTGTTTCTGCCTCAGTGCAACACATATGAACAACAGATGTGGATGTACAACAGTCATATGAACACACAGACACGCTGCCACACACAATACAGTCAGAGCATGCAGACACACACACTCACTGGGAGGCAGAGGCTCGTCCACACGTTGGTATCGGTGGATGTCGTGACGCACAGACGGAAGTGAACGCACAGGATGTCCATTAACGTGAGCACCTGAGCACAGGAAGCACACAACAGACAGAAGGAAGTTTGTTTCAACTCGGGATGGAAATGTTATGGGCTGTAATGTCCAACCAAAACTGTGCTGACCGACGTGAGATTTGCATAAACAGGACTACCTTCTTCTCCTTCCGTTTCTGTGGTAGCTTGTTCTGAATCCGCAGGCCCCGCCTCCTCCCGTGGCTTTGCCTCTCCTTCCTGTTGTTCGGCCACGCCCCCTGCAGCCTGCAGGCTCAGCCTCCTCGTGCCGACCTCCTCCACCTCTCGCTCGCTGGGCGACGGTGGCGGTGCTTTGGCTTCAGGAACAGCAGCTTGCCCACCCCCTTCATCATCTACAGCTTGACTGATCAGCGGGGCGCTGGAGTCTACGTCTCCCCCTGGATCTATGGCAGTCTCTGCTCCCTCTTCCGCTTCCTACAAAATATAAGAATTGAAAAAGATGGCTAAATAATCACAAATTTACTCAGTCAAGCATAAACAGATATGAAAGGAATCCACTGTCAGCCCGCGGCATGAGGCAGAACTGGCTCCATCACCAGGGCAACAAAAGTTAGACTTCATGCAAATATGTGTCGCTGCGTAGGCGTCACATCTCAAAAGAAACAATCATGTAAGATTTGTGATAAAAATTCAGTGGAAAATGGAAAAAGATCCGCAGTTCCCACTCGCTCTGCTCTCAGAACATCACTACAGGAGCATAACAAGCCTGACAGAGGCGTCTCCAACCAGACTATTCTACAGAGCAAATAACTGCACTGAGATACATTCACATAGTCCATATATTCATAGTCTGAAGCCTGAAATGAGCATTTTCTCTGCCACCATCTTAGTTGTTTTGAGCCAAATGCGATGAGCGGGAGGTGGATCTGACGGAGAAGCTGAGAACACTGTGACTGGGGAACCACATGGAAAAGTGTCCACTGATTAATCCTCTTATTTGAGACTAAATAAGACCATAATCTACACTATGAACACTCTGCTGCATGAAATGTAACTTGAAAACAGAGACTGAGACCATAAACCCATTAAAGTGTTTACTTCAAAGCAGCCGAAGGGCCATCTTCCCATACACTTCTATACAAGCTGACTTCTTTTTGAAACCAGAGGAGTCGCCCCCTGGTGGACATTTCAAAGAATGGGGGTTTAAGGTGCTTCTTCACTTGCTTCATTTTTCAGACCCAGAAGATACTTCTACTGTTTATATACAGATGAGGAACTTTACTCGGTAATTGAAAGAGTTTACACACTTGCCCGTTGTCTATTCTAAAAGCTGGTGTGGAAGAGTTAAAAACTGCAGTTCCTGTAGTGGCCACTTGAGGCTGGCTCCAAATGTGAGTCAGTCCCCACAGACCCACGTGTTAAAATGTCCAACTTTGCAACAGGAACAATTAAATGCACTAAACAGCCTTTGGGAGCTGCTTAAGTGCAGTTATCTGAACACTTCTTGGATGCACTTTTAGCACAGTTAAACACACATCACATCATATTGTTTGTCAGAGTGGATTCGAGCAGTAGTTTTCTTAATTGCATTAAGTTGAAAAACAACAAACTTAATGATACACAATTATAAGCCCCAAATTGCAATAATCATTAGTCTCCCAAATGCACGAGTATGCTGTCTTCTTCCTGTGAACTCACCACAGCGGTGGTCAGCGTGATTGGGCAGCTCTCTGAAGATGAGAAGGCCGTCTGGGGGGCTGTTGCCATTGAGCAGGTATCAATCTCTGATACGGGCTCCTCGCCAGCCACCCTTCCTTGCTCAGGAATGTCTCCACCTTCTGGCAAAGCATCATGGGACGAAACCCCCGCAAATGGAACCTCCTCCACTTCAAGGAAAACATCCTGTTCCAAAACATCCTCCAAGTCCGGGCCAGCAGCAGCCTCTGGGGCTGCCTCACCCTCAGGAGGCACATCTTCTGCATTAGCACCTGCACCTATTGGCTCCGCCTCTAACACTGACACCCCCTCCTCCTGCACCTCAGGAAATGGGTCGTCTTCATTGGGACCGCGAGCATCCGGAGAATCTCCGTTCATTAGCAGAGGCGACAGCGGTACCGGAGTGATGTCATTGGCTCCCGATCTTTCTTCGTCCTCGTCTGAATCGATGTGCAGCATGGCGCTCAACCGTGTGTGTGTGGGGAAACTAGAGCGCAGTTTAGGTGAGGCAG
>VOQJ01046593.1:18288-34099 GCA_015052665.1 Apistogramma diplotaenia | reverse complement strand
CAGGGGTCTTTCACCAGGTTTTTTAGGGGCCTCAATAGCATCCAGACTCTCACTGAATGACCCCTGGAGCATTTCATGACCTGAAACACTTTCGGGTTCCACATATCTGCCCTCAGCTCCAATGAGAGGAAGCTCCTTTTCTGGACAAGCTGTGGCGCCACCTTCCCCCATGCCCTGGGAGCCCTGGGAGCCTGTAGGAGAGGGGCCTGCTGAGACCATGCCTGGAAGATGATGAGGCAGGTCCTCATCATCAGAAGGAGTCCCTGGAGCTCCATTCAAGGATGAAACACCGATGATGGAGTCAGGAGAGGCACCTGCAGCCAGCAGAGCATGTTTGTGAAAACAAATTCCAAGAAAATGTGACGTCATGAATATTTAAACACAGCTGAGAGGCACATTTACCATCAGGCCCCGTCGAGGTGAGCTCAACTTTGAACTGCAGCTGTCCGCTAACATGTTCAGTGGGCAAGCGTCGGCACAGGGAGAAACTGACGGGCTGGACTCTGCACAGTCAAACAAGGAAAAAACACTACACACAGCTGCAGCGTATGTGGAGTTCTGCTTATGTGTGTGTGACTCTGCCTGCCTGTGTCTGCATCTCTTCCACCTACCCGGGGATTTTTTCAATGAGCCGCTGCACAGGGATCGTAAGCTGACCAAGGAAGCGTTTGATGATCGGTCGGCTTTTGGCAAACTTGTCCTTCACCTCGATGTAGAGGATGTCCGTCATCAGGGCCACGAATGTGTATTTCTGCAGGGAGGCAGAAGCATCCACACGCATGCAAAGAGATTTCTGAGTGTAAATGCATTTGCATCTCTTTACTCAAATCTAGAGGAATATATGAATAATGTGCATGAAAGCATAGAAATGACATCACCTCTCCGTGCCACACGGGGTTGGTGGTGTTAGCGATGATGGCTGATCGGCGTTCCTGCCCGTGATGGCTGAAGACGGGGAAAACACTCCTCTTCCCCGGGTGGATGGACATCTTCAGGTACGGGTCGGGATTAAAAAACATGCCCTTCTTCAAACCAGTGGCACGCAGATCTGCAGCAAAACAGCTGTTATGAGCAGACAGCTGAATATTTGACGTTCTCTCTCCTCTGCCTCTGATATAATTAATGGTGCACAGCCTGACCTGCAAATGCATCCTGGCTAACAAAGGCGAGCGGTCTGGGTGAGTGAGGTGGACATCCCATTCTTGTAAACTCATTAAACTAAACCTGATATCATCAGTGGGAAACTGATCAAATCTTCAGACTCTCTCTGGTGGGGGGGGAAAAAAAAACTTGGAATACCGAGGCCTCTGTGTTTACTCGAGTTTACTCTAGCCTTTCCCAAAGGCACCGTAAGACACAGATGAAGATAAGCTGGATCACTCTGTTAAAATCCAAACGTCTGCTCCGGGATTTATGGAGTGGCTCTTCCAGATTTGCAAAAGATTTGAAAACAGGCATTCAGCTAAAGCGCTAAACTCACCCGTCAAAGTGAAGCTGATCAGTTTTCGAGGATGCTCGACTCCGACCTGCTCGGCCAGCCCTTCCACCTGAGAGACAACGGACAACGTCAGTCTAGATGCTACAGGGAGGATAAAACAAATTTATATTTCTGGGACCACAAACACACAACTACTCGATTCACATGAGTGTAAACTGCAATAGAGGAGACAACTTTGAAGGCTGAGGCAATAAATTATAACTGAATGTAAACCATCAGCGAGGAGCCAAAGCTCAACATTTATGTGGGATCAATTTTGGTCGTATACGACCAATACTGAGTCGTCAATCAACTGAAAAGTATGAAACATGGCACACAAACCACCACATGCTCCATTATTGAGACTGATGCACAGCAGGACTGTTTCAGGCAGACTGTAAATCAGCGAGGCAGCCCAGTGTTTGACAACTCAACTAGCAGAAACTTGAGATAAATGACTTCAAAATCAGTCCTGCATATTGATGGATTCAAAACCACTCAAATCTACAGTGTTAAGAACCTAAAGAAGTTTCATGGCTCAGACCATCAAAAACGCAAAATAACACCTGATTTAATTTCCCCTTCAAAGCTGCCTCCTTGTGTATCTCTGGACCACTTCCAGCCTTGCCGCTCACTTTAGATCACTTCCTGGAAGTCCGTGCTGATGCTTCCACCTGAGCATCTGGGATTTTCATCTAGTGTGTTGTCACGAATCGGGCCGCACGGCCATGACAAAAAAGGGAGATGCACACAAGCGCCAATTAAAGGGTTGTTTATTTTACATTAAAGGAACAGAAGCAAACTAAAACTAACCATGATATCTGTAGTCAATGGGGTCAGTGAGTGTATGAGTGAAGAAATGTATGCAATGCTGTCAAATGCAAGACGCCAAGCCAAAGAGGAGAGCCCCACACTGACTGAGCTGTGAGCACTGGCACACATTGGGCCCAGGTGCCGGGAGTGTCACTGATTGGCCAATGAGCCACACCAGCCCTCCAGGGCTTGCAGGTGAGGTGGGGCAGAGTGGGTTGTCACACTCCAAAACTACGATTCTTGAACTCAGATTTCATTTTAAAAAGAGAAAAATGTCACAAAAAAAAAACTACATTTGGCAAGAAGGTGGGTTTCTTATGTCCTGTCTCCCTCCCCTCAACCCCCGCGGTCACAGCAGGTGACTGCCCCTCCCTGATCCTGGTTCTGCTGGAGGTTTCTTCCTGTTAAAAGGGAGTTTTTCCTTCCCACAGTTGCCAAGTGCTTGTTCATAGAGGGTTGTTTTGACTGTTGGGTCTTTACCTCACAATATAAAGCACCTTGAGGTGACTGTTTGGTGCTACTGTATATAAATACAGTCTCATTGAATTTCAGTGCACTGTGAAAGGTACACGTGCCATTTCACCACAGACTGGATCGTGTCCTACTGATCCAACTTTCACATCTCCAACTCGGAGACTCAGAGCTGTTAACCATGAATTCATCCCAGAGGCTAAACCTGTTAATGTGCAGTCCTGCTGGGGGGCTTTTTGGCAACACACACCACCTTTCCTGCTCACCAGCAACCTTGTCCCTTTACCCTAAAGTTTAACACAGAGCGACACTCAGCATGCACAAGCACAACTGCTACAAATGGGAATTCCAGGAAAATGTTCAAAAATAGCAGAAGCAGCCGGATGCAGTTCAGACGTATCCAAGGAGACGACCTCAAAGAGGAAATCGCTCATATTTAAATGGTCCGGTTTTTATTTTTCTTATGGCTGGAGTCACTATAACAACAATCAGTACCCGTCTGCCTAATTTTACCCATCATGCTCGGGACTACAAATCTCAGAGTGGCTGAACAGTGATCTCGCTCTGTCACACACCAGGACTGCTGGGTTCTTCACAGTGATGCACGGTGTTGTGGCTCTCAGGGCTCCACTCACTCCGTGGTAGTACTTGAAACAGATCTTTGTCTCAGCTATGGAGGAAGCAGAAGAGTTATTGTTGTGTTGTGACATACTTTCCTTTCACATGCAAAGACCTTTAGAACTCAGATACACCTCGAGATTCAATTCCAATGTGTGATTGATGTTCTGCTTTGATTTGTGGGTAAATTAAGCTTCACTAACTTTATATTCTTTTAACTATATACCCAGTGAGGTGATGACTTAGACCTCACTTTATATATTTTATAGCATAGTTCAAAGAACTCAGTGATAAAGTGCAGAAATTGTTTTAAATGACCAACTTACGCTCCATAAAGTAGGGCCCAGGCTCCAGCCTCCACACTATCTGACCCTTCTGGGTCCCATTCACCCCTCTGTTCTTACAGTCCCACACATTGGATGGACTGGTTTCATCTGCAGGACAGTAAAGGTGTTAGTTAATTCTTGGTTCAGACATATCGGGCAGAATCTTGCACTGTTCAGACCAAAGTTAAACCAAACAGCATGCTCTGCACTGTGCTGCCGCAGTGTGAAACTGCAACCAGGCTGCATCTGTTCTGCCTTTCAGCGTCTTTCGTCTGCAGACTCTGTCTTCCAAAACACAAGTTTGCCTTTAATCAGTGAAATCCATTCCCAAAATAGCCTCCCTGCAACCTCCAACCAGAAGGACAAACTCCAAACTTCCTCTGAGTTAAAAACAGGGAGGGGGAATTCCGCTGTACGTAGCACTTTTGCACACAGATTAATGAAGCACCAAACTCAGCTGACTGGTGGAGAGAGTCCAGCGGGGAGTGTGTGCATGTTTGAAGGGGAGCCGAGGAGGGGACGGTGGGTAGCTTATCATTGAATGTCTGCTTAGTCAAGGAAAGCGGTGACTCCTCTGGGGTATAAGACCCTGGAGCAGGTAATGAAGTCCTGGCGGCCTTATGATCGATAGGAAGTGACCTGACGCACCAGCAGGCACCAGCAGTTTGCACCGCCGCCTCCTCCTGCTTCCCTACAGTTTTCCCAACAAGGAAGGAAATGTCTGGAAAATGTAATCAGCTTATCCAGATGGGTTGAGTGTTTGAGGTCAATAGAAATTAAACCGGTTGGTACAAAAGTTAAAACGATCATGAAGTCGACTCTTTTATAGGAGCAACTTCACGCTGTTCAGGATTTACAGCCGCCTGTTGTGCGGCAGGTTTGTCTGACCTTTCGCGATCTGAAGACAGCCATTGTTCATCCATTACTAACTCAGTCCATCATGCTGATGAACAGCTCGCAGGGTGGAGGCTTCCCTCAACGTCACTTTGTAATAAGATAAGATAAGATAAGATAGAACTTTAATGATCCCACAACGGGGAAATTCGCATGTTACCGCAGTGGTACAGAAAAGAAAAAGAAATTCTATACATACAGTATATATCTATGGATATACACATATGTACACATATACATGAAAAATAAACACTATATTACAGATTTTAAAACACTATATACATTTGTAGCCGAGGTGGGAGTGAAAAATAAATATTCTCCATAATTATCTGGGTAGAGAAGAGACTCTGTTCATTATTTGCTTCAATCAACAATGAAAGTTTATGAATGTGGCAGAGATCTGTGCTTAGTTTGGCCAGAATGTTTTTCAAAAGTTATGTTAGAAACAAAAACCGTGCATGTTTATTTTCAATGTATTTAATATTTCACAGAGCCCGACTGACGCTGGATTTTTGGCGCAGATGCCAAATCTAGCATATCAGTCACAGTGAAAATTTCTGATGTCAATATATCAGCTAATATTTATACACATATGTATATGTCAAACAGCAAACTCTGAGGCTGAAAATGAGTCCAATATACATCAGTGCCCCTGATGAGGACTCCCAGACCTCCGAGCACCAGTTTGGAGTATTTCATCCCAGATGAAGGCAACGATTGGCTTATTATGAGCATCATTAAGCAGCATGTTCACACTGATGCCGTCACTGCAGAAGCCACTTGCCTGTTGCCTGTTGGCTTTTGGGGGTCAGTTAAATATTACATGTATCTGGAAAGACTCAAATCAGCTGTGTCCTGAGTTGCAAGAGTGGCACACTCTTTAATGGGCTGATGATGATCATGTGTGTGTGTGGACCTGACGTGTGTGCCTTGTCACAGGGCAGAGGTGTAATTATTGTGGTGTCTGTGTTAAAATATTGTGTAACTGTGTATTTTTCTCAGCTGTGTGGAACAGTTCAGTTATGGCAGAGGAGAGCTGGTATTTGGATCTTTATTAGAAGCAAGAATTCATAGATTCCCAATCACCGATGTGCTGGTGGTACACTCTGACTCCTGTATTAGCTTTCACCATCGTGGACAGATTTGCGTGAGCCCGATAGCCTTCTTCAGCACTCCGGTCGACGTATTTCCTCCCTGTCAGATTCCTGTCTCTAAGCAGGATTAGCGGACATTATTGGAGACCACCCGGCTCGCGCGCTTTGTGATGGGGGGTGTGTGTTATTGTATACCGGGGCAGAGCTGTTACACGTTGACTCAGCCTGCAGGCCTGTGTAAAGTCTCAACAGCTAATGTTTCAGTATTGACTCGCTGTTGGAAACCCCTCTGCAACACTCTATACCAGGCTATTGACAGCTCCCGATAATAAAACGCCGGGATCAGCGGAAAAGCTTCGAGGACAGGGAGGGTCAAGTCAGCTCCGGCTCGGCATGACTTCGAGCTGCCAAAAGGCTGACTCAAAAAAACAAAAAATCATTCAGCTGGTGATTTTCACACTGCTGATTGTGATCACATATGTGTGAAGTGGGATGAAATCCTCCCTCCTGCGGGAAAAGTTCGGAGCAACCTCAGGAAGCCACCAGAAAAACATTTAGGCTTCATAAATCAAAATTTCAACTTTCAACTTACCAACTCAAACTTTTGGGAAAATGACTTTCAAAATTGCAAGTTATTAAGTCTAATTTTTTTAAGATAATAACATCAAACTTTGACTTAAGTGGCAGAAACAGGCCTCCATAGAAATCAGACTCAGTAGATTTGAGAGCTGATTATACACTGATTTCACACTAATGCGTGGATGAATCGTGGGTGAGTCGAGTCACGGCTGCAACCTCCACCTGCCTCCACCTGCTTTTCTACCAATGAGATTAGTTTTTCCAGTGAGATTGAAAAAAGTAAATCTGGAGGAAAGCTAGAGAAACTTGAAGGACAGAGGAGCAAAGACAGTTTAATGCTTTAAAAAAACATACGTATCCAGATTATTTAGTGTGTTACAAACTAACTTAGTTTCACTTTCAACTGTTTACTTTTGTCAAAGTCTTAATAAACATAATAAAGATGATCATTTGACATCTGAGAAAACTAACTAACCTTTGAGTTTCTGGCACCACCTAAAAGCTGCTGGAAAGATGAGCTCAGAGTGGGCAAACAGGTCTGCACTGGGGTGAATATAACCACCAGTGTTAAACTTTTACTTATCCAAAAAGGTTTGTTTGGCCTGAGATGATCAACCTTTCAGCCTCTGCTCACACAGCTGCACTCTGTAACAATATCAGGTCATTTTGTGCTTTTTTCTCCTCAAAGCTTCATAAGTACAGGAAATGTTCACACATTCAAGCTCAATATAAGATCAGTTTTACATCCAGTCTGAGCATCACAATCTGAAGCCAAAATCTGTTTTTTATGTTCAGTGCATTTGTTTTCTGCAGCTGGCTCTGAGGATCACAGCTTGAATAAAAGGCAGCAGTTTAATGTCGGTGATGCAGAAAGGCAGAAAAAGGCATTGATTCTCTGCATGTTTGATCTGTGTTCTGATAACTCACTCGGGGAAACTTCACAGAGTGCATTTTCTGTAAATCTTCAAGGCTCATTATCAGCGTGTGGGACAGGCGGCTCCTTTTTACCTACATTTACTGTAGGTCCCATCAGCTTCTAACTCTTCCTTCTGGGTCACAATATTTTTCTAATGCAGCCACGTTTAAACACTTGTGCATGCAGCTCACGGCTGTGACATGAAGAAACAACACTGGTGTTCGCACATCGTGTGTAACAGTTTGGACCTTCCACGTCAAACAAAAAACTTTAGGTCCTGAAAGCTCTGGATCACAGAGGATCTTGGGGCCAGCAGTGTGTCTTTTACTCACTTTACTAAACTTTAGAGGGGACATCCATCAACTTCATCTCACAGCATCCACCATCCACATGCCACATTATAAAATCGAAGGAATGACGAGCTCAGAAATGTCTCAGTGTGAAGCTAAAATTCTGCACTTATTCATCAGATTTGCTAAAGTCATCACAGAAAACACCAGCTGATTCTGAGGGGGTCAGGTGGGGGGCACTGGTTGGTTTTCGTGACCCTTAAATAGACTTGAGATTTGACACAAATCTGTCACATCAGAGTTTAGTTCCTCTACTTGTCATCACATGCAGAAACCATCATCTCACCAATGTGGTACAGCCCGATCCAATCTGTAGCATCCACCTCCTCCTTGATGTCCCAGGATATGACGAGGTTCTGGCCACGGTTGAGCGTGTACTCCAGAGTGGACGCTGTCAGTGAGGACCGGCTCTGGGAGGTCACCAGGTCAGTGTCGCTGTTTGCCCGCGGAAGCCCGATGGGGCTGCTCACCTCGGAGACGGTATCGGCGGCAGCCCCGCCCCTCTCCGCCAAGGTCCGCAGGTTCTCCGGGCTGAGGGTGTGCCGGAGGTGGGGGCTGCGCCTTCGTGGGGCCGACAGGTGTTCGCGGCCCCCAACAGACAGGTTGGGTGGATTGTGGGAACGGGTCCTGGGCGGTAGGACCGCTGTGGCGAGGGAAGGACGCATGTTGGCGACAGGTGGAAACAGTTAATGAGCAAAGCCAAGAAGGAGCAGCGGGACGAGCTTCTTATCGACTCGGCCGGTCGTTGAAGCGATGACCCACTTTTCTTCTGTATCTGCTTTCTGTCTAGAAGTGATGCGCTCACTCCTTCTCCACAAAGGTTCCCAGCTTCACCCGTTTTCGTCCTTTACTGAAGCCGGACAGTCGCCTCCATGCTTAGTTCTTGTTATCAAGTGGCGTTAAGAACCTGAGGATGGAGAAAGAGCAGAGACAGAAGTCAGCGAGCTCCGGCACAACAAAAGCAGTGACTGCTGCAACAAACGGCCAAACAAACATTACATCCATCACCGGAGGGGCTGTTTGCTGTCAAAGAAGCCGTCGCAGACACAAGTAACCCGGCATCACGCGCCACCCCTCCCCCTCTGACACCACCACTGCTTTTTGGAATTCACTTTAAGTTTCCTTTTATTACCTTAATGGGCTATTTACTTCTTTGAATGATTAACGATGTGTACCGTATGTTCTCCCTCTCTGCGACGAACACTCAGCCCCCACGAGGAGAAGAGCAGGCTGAAATTATCTCATTTGGAACGCATTATCTCTACTAGACCACGGGAAAAGGAAATCTTTAAAACAACACACACACACACACACACACACACACACACACACACACACACACACACACGTCTGCAGGAGGGTTTCAGTCTGTCTCAGTAAAAGAAAGTAGAGAGGAGACAGGCAGCTGTATCTGCCTCCCAGGAAGCTCTTCAATCAGCAGATGCCAGTTTGGGAAGTGTCTGGGGAACGCTGTCAGAATCTCAACCACTGCCATTTTGTTTTTAAAGGAAGGATGCCACGTGACTTCAGAGTCTCACCGGGAGGCTGGTTTCAGTTGGGCTGAGAAGCATTAGCAGTAATGTGTGTTGTGTGTGTGTGTGTGTGTGTGTGTGTGTGTGTGTGTGTGTGTGTGTGTGTGTGAGTGTGTGTTTAGGGGAGAAAAGGTTTGGTAATATTTAGCTAACACATGCTCGCTGCAGTCACTGGAACATAACGTGGGCTGCAGTCTCAGCTAAGCCTGATATCTGTGGTATTTGAAGTATGCCTCAAGACTGGTAACACTTTAAAACTGTCGGCTTGTCTGCAGGCCTCAAAGTGTGCTGCACACAGGGAAAAGCAGGGCTTGTAAGGCTGGCCTTCAAAAGCAAAAGAGCCACTGATGGTTCATGCTTCATTTGATCTTTTTGTTATTAACTACTGGCAGCCTGTCAGGGTTACAGGCAGAGTTTCTCCTGTTTGGGACACCCAAAAAATATACATTTAAATCATTTATAAAACGCTACATAAAGTGGTCTTTCAGTTTTAAATTGATTCTTCAATTTTTTTTTTACCTTTGCAGTATTAACGTCCACCCAAATGGCTCATATTACTGGACAATCATTGTGCTTTTATTTTGAAAGCTCACCTACTACAAAGCAGGTAAGGGCTGAAGGATCACCCTCAGCAGAACCTGCAGCCAGCAGAGACCCAGCTCATGCACCACTACACCAAGCTCACCAAGCAAAACAATGACCAGCTGCTGCAGTCCAGGACGGTGGAGCTGGAGCTCACCTGCAGGGTTCAGGACTCACAGGAAAAGCATCTGATTGTATTTTCTGTTAGTCACAAAGTTCTTGGCATAAAAAAAAAATATCAGCAGCAAAGTATAAACAGGTTTATTAGGAAATACTTCCAATTCAGCAAAGCACCTATTCATACAATTGAAGCTGAGTAAGTTTTTATATTAATGGCAGTTTGATCCATGTCATCCTCGTCATGTTCTCCCGAAGTGCCTGTTATCGTTTTGTTTGAGCCAGCTTGCACTGCCATTATTAAATCAGCTCTGCTCCATGATAGCAGTGGCTAACATGAAATGCTTATGCTAACGTTGTGTAACTGTAACATTAGCAGACTTCTAATGTTTCAGTCTGTCCTGTCAGCAAAATATAATGTTAACATTTTACATAAGTGGTATGTTTTACCATGTGGGATTATCGAATTAGGTGTCAAGATATCAGTTCATCTGGTGCTACTACATTTCTGCTACTGTGATTAGTAAACATTATTATTATTTTATTGTTTAGTAAACAATCGGATCACAAGGTTCACAGTTATTATTAAGTGTTACCTTTATGTCTATAATTTTTTACATTCATTTTTAATCTAAGCAGTTTGGGTCCTCCATATCAGGGCATAGGGAATGGTTGTTTTTTGTTTTTTTGTTATCCCAATTATGTTGAAATATTCCTTTAATATTGATATTAGTAGTTTGTTTTCCAGCCACACGCGCTCTGCTTTTCCTACCATCTTTCTTAGTTGACTAAAAGAAGTGAAACTGACATTGAGTCTTCACGGTGGTTGTAGGCTGCACACAGCTGCTATTAGAAACGTTTCCTCTTATCGGTAATCCCATCGTTCTCGCTTTGCTTCAGCACATTCTTATTAGTGTTTTATTTCCACTCAGAGACCACGAGCTGAGCTGAAACTCTTGACACGCAGAGATAGGAAATCAATCTGAAGGTGATTCATGCACGTTTCTGAAATATCCCGGGCCTGATACTGAAATAAGATCTGTTGCATTTGTCACGAGTAAAGCCTGAACGTCCCTGACTCAACGAGATTACCGAGCCCAGACCTCGTAGGGGGATTTATGGCAGAATAAAACCTTCATTACAGATGCAGGAATACGTAAATCCAGCTCACGTGTTCACATGGCCAGTCATATAGCCCCGGCAGGGAGGAGTCACGTCCATAAGCAAGCAGAGGCTTATTCAGTTAAAGAAGAAACAAAAATAAATGGATGTGAAACTGCTGGGTGGTTATGTAAGCGCTCCTGTGGTCCAATCGCCCCCCTCCTGCCCTGTTCGCCAGGCATTGTCTAACCCCGATGTGGAGCGGAGACGCCTCGGCTGCTCACTCAAACAGAGAGGATGAGGAGTGCGTGCAGCAGCTCCAAACGACACACAGCCCACGACCTCAGGAGTCAGCGTTAAGTAATCTGGACCCATTCCAGTGCTTCCCATTATAATCCCGAAGCCCCGCAGTTTGACCTGGATTAGCGATGGAATCTCAGGAAGGGGAATGTGGATAAAGTGTCACATGAGAACCCCAAAAGGAGCCCGCTTTTCTCAGAGATGAGAACTGTCTCACAGAGAGCGTCTGTGAGTGCCGCTCTGTTATTAGGCACCAAATACTTTGTGCTGCGCGCTGAATACTAACAGCGAGCACATCTGCAGCAGAGGATGTGACGGAGCTGGATGGTTGTTTTCCAACATCCTGTCAAAAAGACTTTCTTCCGGGGACGCTCCTGAAGCGGGAAGGCACTTTTAGGTATTTGGGCATCAGCATCACGCCATGCTTTGTGGCAGGTCGGCTTGTTGTTGTTTGTGAGGCTAAGAAACACGTCCCGTGTGACTGACAGGCACCGTGGAAGCATTACGGCTGTACACCTCACCTTTACACAGCTCACAGGTCTCACAACCACAGGCACATGCGTGCACACACATCTTATAAACCAACAACTTTTTATGTACCTTTTCTTCAGTTAATACTAGATAGAAAGCAGTATCATCCGCGGGCTCCTCACTAATGGTTACTATAAACAAGCACAAAATCTCCCACATGAACAGGTGAGACGCCTCCTGCCAATCATTTAGGCCCAACCCTAAAAGCATACCTTCATTTACAGGAGCATAATTTACTGAATGAACATCGTGTTGCATTAAATAAGATCCTAAACTCATCAGGAGAACATTTACAGAGGTCACAAATAAAGAAGGCGGTCATTTTCTCATAGACTGCCTGCAATCTGGCTTGTTTTTTAAACCAGAGGAGTCGCCCCCTGCTGGCCATTAAAAAGAATGCAATGCCATTAAAAAGAATGTTTGGCTTGCTACAAAAGCTTCTAACATGGTTAATGTGAAAGAATCTATTTTAACTCAGATTTTTATCTTTTGGTGTGTAAATGTAACCAAAGTGCAACTGAAAGTCGAAAAATTCAACTAAGCTAAGTGTAGAAAAACTGGAGTTGAGCTTTGCAGTCTCTCCTAACCAAGATTTTTTTTTATTGTTTTAAACTCGGTTGTTTTGCATTGTCACATAAGTAACTCTGTCCCGCTGCAAAGACCCTGCAACAAATACGTATTAATCCTCCGCTGCAAAGACTCTCAAGCAAATGCACCATCACCCCAGCGGGATAAACACTTTCTGGACTCGATGGTGACCATCTGTTGCTGAGCAAATTACTAAACCTTAAGCTGCAGGAAGAAAAACACAGACGGATTTAAGGCCAGTTCATGGTTCTGCCACATCTGCATCACCTCTGGGCCAACATGGACGTGCAGTTCGTCTTATGGCCACTAGACTGCGTTCAAAAGTGAGTCAGTCCCCATAGACTCCCATGTTAAAATGTCCAGCTGTGCAGAAGTAAGCATATTTACAGCCTGATACAGAAGCTGCTTTGGTGTCTGTTGTTGTACTTCATGCTGCTAAACTACCTACTGTATACGTTTTCTATTTCCCACTAAAAATTAATATAGTGATAAAAAATTAGTTTGGATGAACTGTGGACAAGCACCCGCTCATTAGTGAAGTCTCATTGTGAAGCCTCAAGCTTATCGTTTCACTAATGGAGACCATAAATTAAAAAGTGAACATCAGGCTGCTTTCAGGAAGACTTGGAACCAGCAACTGAGACCATAAACACATCAGACCATCGGAAGTTATTTTGTAACCACAGGAGAGTCGCCTTTAAGGTGCTTTACACTGGCTTCACTGTTCAGACCTGGCACCAGTGTGCATCTTACAGTCTGTGTATCGGTCATAGTTGGACAAAAACCACTGATTCATTTAAAAGATTTACAGTGGAAAAACACTGCTACTGATTAAATCAGCTCCCAAAAACGCAAACCTTTGCTGGTCTTTTGGCTTTGACAAAAGTGTACAGCTGCCCCTGGACACAGTGAATATACACAGGACACAAGTGCAAGCAGGGCTTCTTTAGCTTGGACCCGAGGCCACACACTCATAGGCAAATGCTTTTCTCTAATGCATATCAAACAGGCACCGCTAAGGAGTACTGACCCAGCATCACCTCTCGATCAATCATCTTCTCATGGACACACACCGGTTACACCTGCAGCTCCTTGTGCACATCCCTTTGGTTACTGCGATGGTCAAGTTTCATCACCATCAGTGGTTAAAACAATTACCAGAGGACAAATATTCAGCTCATCAACTATTAAAACGAATCAATAACGAAAATAATCGTTGAATTCGCCGCCTGCATTCTCGCCATCTGGATGTGTGCTGTGAGCTGTAGGTGCCATGATGTCAGTAAAGGGATTCCTCCACCTCTCACTCTCTTCCCCTCTGTTTTCCTGCCCGAGTGTGTGTGTGTTTGTGTGTGTGTGTGTGTAGGTGTGTGTGTGTGTGTGCCAGCTCCCCAAGGTGCCCGTTCTGTCAGGCTGTAAAGTGCTGCAGTCACCTCCACAGGGCCACAGAGGGGTCCCTCTGCTGACACACAGACACACACAGTGGCACACAAAATTAAGAAAACACACAACCAACACAGAAAACTTTTACACTCTAAAAGCACTTATTCTTATCCACGCGTCCACATGCTCCTGCTCGGGAAAGATGATGCACCATTAAAGCACATCTGAGCTCCGTGATGAACCTGAAGGTGGATGAAGACGGGTTTTTGTGGGTCTTCGGCTCACTGCAGCGAGGCCTCACAGGAGGACGTGGCTTCGTGTCACTCTGAGGGAACACGGGCTTCGGCATCACTGCCAGAGTGTTCCCAGAAAAAAGTGCAGCACTGTCCCACTTGAGATATTTTTCTCTCTAAACACATCGCCCTGGGAGTAAACGTCCAGGATGAGTCACTCCTCGGGAGGTATCCCTCCATGTGACGGGCCTCGGGGAGTCAAAAATAGCTTTTACGCCGGAAGACTGATTGCTATCTCCGAGTTTAAAATGGTTACTATAAATGGGAATGTGGGTTGTGTCTGGATGTGTAAAAGCTGTAAACAGACAGTGCGCTGCAGGCATTTGTATTCCGTTCTCTTTATTTTCTTTAACTCCCCATCTTCATTCACCAGTGCCTGTGCAGACCATCATTACAAATTTATGTTGTGCAGCCAAATGTTTAAAATTCAAAGTTCCTGAGATTATCGAGAGCATCGGGCTGACACCTACAGAGGAGTCTTACATTAACAGATTGGCCATAAAAAAAATCTGAATGTTTGTAAAGAGCAGCATTGCGCCTGAGCAATAACACGATGCTGAAACGAAAGGAGGCAGCTGGCTGTTTCTGGGTTAAGTCGATCATGGATTAATGATGACCCGTACTTAAAGCAGTGAGGCGTTTTGTGACATCACTGCAGGGTGACACTGCCCCGTGTCCCTCGCCCATTTTAACATCTGACGCATCGTCTGCTTCTATTTCTACCCATCAATTTAGAGCCTGTGAAGCTAAAAAAAGGTTTCTGATTAATGATAACCCAGCTCTTTGTCACCATATCACACTGTACTGTCTTGCACTGTATTATAGCCCATAAAAAATGCAAACCCTGCCTTAATTCACACTCTAATGCGGCTCTTTGTTTAAAAAGAAAAAAAGAAAAAAGGAGGAATTTCTAATAATTTAAGTTGTAGAAAAGGTTGGATACCATCTGGACTGGTGCTACAGGACATGTGCAGCATGTATTTGAAGATTTCAGATGCAATTCATTTAAACAGCACCAGAACCATGATGATCACAGGCAACTGCGGGGAGGAAGAACTCCCCTTTAAACATTAAGAGACCTCCTGTCTTTACCTAGCATTAATTCACTGTGCAGTTTAAGGATCCAGACTGATATCCAGGTTTGCTAGCATTAGTTGATTACCAAACAGAAAAAGAAACATGGTGGCAGCCTTCAAAATACAGCGTCCAAAACCAAAGGGCGCCTTCACACTGGCCATCTTTAATATACAGTCTAAGACTGGGGACAGGTGTGGAAGGAAACTGAAGCGGATCAGATCTCATTAAATGCAAAGATTTCAAAATAAAGCAAGAAATGTAGGAAATTAACCATGTCACCTGTTTGTTTGCGGTCTCTCTACGCTCTCCTCGAACCCATCACAGCAGATAGCTGCCCTGCCAAAACCCCGTCTCTTCCTCTTTAAAGGAGGTTCCTCCTCCCTGCAGTCGCTGAGTGTTTCCTCTCTAAGCTACGATTCAGTTTACACTGACTTCACATGAGAGATTTACAGAGAGATCTCTTTTTTCTTTGACTGCTCATAATGTACAGTATATACAATGCATACAAATGTGGGAAAACACCAGCCTGGTCATGGCTCAATAACACACACTGCAATGAATGCAGGCTGCCTGCAGAATAATTACAACACACATGCATTCACATGCACATCAAGTACTATATTTAAGAGACACTTTGAGACACACACACACACACACACACACACACACACACACACACACACACACACACACACACACACACACACACACACACACACACCACCCCCAAAAACTCTCACACTCTCAAACACACACTCATCTATATCTA
>VOQJ01046592.1:46374-62941 GCA_015052665.1 Apistogramma diplotaenia | reverse complement strand
GTTTGTTTCACACAGTGAAAAACTGCAGTACGGAAGTTAAAATATGCAGATGAACTGTTAATACGAAAACAGTATTTCTTATCCAATTTCTTGAGTAATTGATGGAATAATTAATAGAATATGCGATTCAGTCATTTAAAAAAATGTAATGAAAATTTTTAAACATTTTTTAATTTAATTTTTAAAAAAATAAAAGATTGGATTTGTATCGGTATCGGCAGATACCCAAATGTAAGTATCGTGTCGGTATCTGTATCAGAGATTTAAAAAAAAAGTGGTATCATGCCATCCCTAGTACTGACAGGGTCTAAAAAGAGAAAGCATATTTCTCCCATATTGGCTTCTCTTCATTGGCTCCCTGTCAAATCTAGAATAGAATTTAAAATCCTTCTTCTTACATACAAGGTCTCAAATAATCAGGCCCCATCTTATTTTAAAGACCTCATAGTGCCATATCACCCCTGTAGAGCAGTTCGCTATCAGACTGAAGGCTTACTTCTAGTTCCTAGGATACTTAAGAGTAGAATGGGAGGCAGAGCCTTCAGCTATCAGGCCCCTCTTCTGTGGAACCAGTTCCCAGTTTGGATTCAGGAGACAGACAGCCTCTCTATTTTTAAGATTAGCCTTAAAACTTTTGTTTATGATAAAGAATATAGTTAGGGCTGAATCAGGTGACCCTGAACCATCCCTTTCTTATGCTGCTATAGGCCTAGGCTGCTGGGGGATTTCCATAATGCACTGAATGTTTCTTTTCATTCACCTCTTCTAACTCTGTTTATACCTCCACTTTGCATTTAATCATTAGTTATTATTAATCTCTGTCTCTCTTTTACAGCATGTCTTTTGTCCTGTATGTCTCCTCAGCCCCAACCGGTCACGGTAGATCAGCCTGGTTCTGTCGGTGGTTTCTTCCTGTTAAAAGAGAGTTTTTCCTTCTCACTGTTGTCAAGTGCTTGTTTATAGGAGGATCAATTTGGCTGTTGGGTTTTCTCTGCAATTATTGCAGGGTCTTTATCTTATGATATAAATCGCCTTGAGATGACTGTTTGTTGAGATTTGGCGCTTTACAAATAAAATTTAACAGAAATTGATACACAGTCTATGATTACCTTTTTTCTTTTTAAATAAAAATTGTTTAAAAAGAAAATCACCAATTGGTAATAAGGCTGACAGAATGCACAAACCATAACTGCTTTTCTTGTTGCAACATTCACCTCCTCAGTTATCACTGCTGTAGTAACTGCCAGTTGTACCCCTGAAGTCACAAACTTAACAGATGGATATTCTGTTAAAAACTGTTTAACACTTAGGATGTGGCTGCTCTTGTTTATGAAGAAGTTGAACATAACAGTTGTTGCAGTGATTCCTGTGTATCCAGAGACTTTGCAATTCACCATTTCCCTAGTCAGTTCATGAAGCACCAAACTACAGTGGCTCAATCTTGTATGCCACAAGCTGTAGGAACCTGTGAGTCAAGGTTCAGAGCACAGCAACTCAGGAAAGGAGCTTACAGTGTTCAGAGAGCACAGAAGCAGGAAAGCCACAGAAAAGGAAGTAAACAAAGTAATAAATGAAGAAGTAAGTCTTCAAAAGTTGTCTTGGGCTTTACAGAACAATGCAGCTTAACAACACCTATATATGTGATTTAGATAACTTTGCAGTTTATTGTCAAGTATGTCTCATCCACAATGTTTGAAAAACATAGTATGGTTTTAACCACTAAACTGTAAAGTGTGTCTTTAATGCATCATGTCCCAGACAAAAAAAAAATGTAAAAATGCCAACAAATAAATACGGGCTACAAGACAAGAAAAGAGAAAACTAACGATAAACCCAGTGGTACTTGTCTCACAGCAGCAGCTCACCGCTAAATTATTCAAACAAATCCCAAATGCTGAACATACTGAATCAAGCATCTGACAGTCATCCACTGCTCAGTAACCAAGCACATAGAAATGAGGTGCCCTCAAGGCATTTCTGCAGAGAAAATTCCTATAAAAAGGGGGGATATCAACGTATCATTACACAGACATTTATTTAAAATATTCAACAGCTTGATCGCAATGAGCACTAATCAAAAAAATGAACAAACAGTATTTCCACATTACTTTGTTGGAAGAAATAAAAGCAGGTCAGAAGCTGTTACACAGCTGCTAGATCTGAGTGTAAGAGTTTGTTTGCTATTTTAATGCTAACACTCTGCAGGCACCAAAGATTCCTGCAGGAAACCGGTTGAGCTCTAGCACTTCCTTACTAATGCTACCACCTCTGAAATTATACTATTCTTCTTATGTCTGTACCTTTGGCCTGCTAACTACGCTGTCACTGAGCCTGCACCACTGAAGTAAATAGTCAAATTAACCCCTATTTAAATTACCCAAATGATATTTATTTATTTATTTGTCATGTTTATCTTCATTAACAGTCAGCAGTGCAGAGGGGTTGGAAATAAAGACAGTGAGAGGAGGGTAAGACATGCAACCAATATCCTCTGGCTGGGAATAAATCCGGGGACATTCCAGTAACAGTATGTGGTATGCACCCTAACCATTAGGTTACTACAGTCCCTAATGGACAAGCCAGTCCGACGACTTCCATAATAGACAATATTAATTGAAACTTCCCTTTTGCCAAATATTTTTACAACTTTAATTAATGCAAAGGCAAAAGAGGAGGGAAAAGGAATCACTCATGTCATGTTCACGCAAAGCTAGACACTAAAATGAAAATGTGAATTGTGTCACAATCACAAGAATTGATTTAGCTAATACTTATCTACTTTCATGGCACCACTCTTTGTAGAGAAGCCCTATACAGGGACCCAGTGACTTGCCTTGTTCTGTCACCTGATCTGGCCAAAAATACTCATGTGAGTGGGCATACACAAGAAAGCTTTTCTCTTGTTACAACAAACCTCTACAGTGCCAAAGAGTCTGGCCTTGACTTTTCATAGCAGGGAGAATGCTGGCCTTAATTTGCACACACTAAATGAATTCAGTGAGGATATAAGACTCAAGCTTAATGTCAAGTGCCTTAGTTCCATCTGTGGTAAAGCTTCCCTTATTTATATTAAGGAAAACATGTGCTAAAATAAAGTATGATAGGAATATCAAGCCTTAACACCTCTTAGTTAAACATCCACTAAATAGCTTCAACTGACATGATAATGATAACTTGTAAGTTATCTTGTACAAGTGACATCAGACACACAGTTTTAACATGTACAAGGGTTTCTCATATTGTGCCAGTTCGTGTGATGCTACAGAAAACTGGACACTTCATAACTGTTGCCAGTACTGTAAAGCTAAACGTCCTGAACTCACACACGCACACACTAACTGTGCAATACCCACATCTCTGTGCAGTATTATTCAAGCCAATTCAATTCCGTTCAATTTAATTTATGCATCGCCAAATCACAACAAACTGTCGCCTAAAGGCGCTTTTTATTTTAAGGTAAAGACCCTAAGATAATTAACATATTCACACTGGACAATATCCATCACCTCTGTAATGTGCAATATCCAATATTCATTTACCTAGTCCAATACTCATTCACCTAGTACAATTACTCACTATCTCTCATATATATACACACAGTACTTACATTACTATTATTCTTTTTTCACAATGTATATATTTTGTAACCATTCATTTATTTCTGTATATTTTAGAGGTTCTTTCTTTATTTTAGAGATTCTTTTTTTATAGCACTGAACATTTGTGGCCCTCCAATCTCACTGTAAATCTGTATGACAATAAAGGCATTCAATTATATTCTATTCACTTACTTCAATGAAAAATCTAAAAATCTTTTCAGAACCCAAACATTAGTTTAATTACATTCACACTTCCTTGTTATTTTTTCCGAGCCCCACAGGTTTTTCTTAACTATCATACAACATTTGCACATTCAGTGAACTGGACTTTAGTACTCTATATTGAAGACTGGCCTTCTCTAGGTAGCATTATCTTTGCAGTGCTTCCGCTTTTCTTCTGCTCTTTAACGCTCACATAATAGAAACCATATTTATTTACAGCAGGTATACCGCAGTTCTTTTTGGAAATTGCTGTGTGCTTGGACAGTCAAAGTGGTTATCTCACCAAAACAGGCGGTAGGACTGGATGCATTTTCAAACTAATCTAAGTTTCATTATTGCACAATATGCAAAATGTCTAGACTATGAAAATGAAATATACCTGCAAGTGTGACTTCTCCATTTAAAACACTTAACTTTTACTAGCACAAGGTGACGACATTGAAGCAAGACTACAAAAGGTAATCATATGCTTCAATATAAACTTAAACAGACCACTGTGCTGTGTTTTTTGTAAAGTACAAAAAACGTTCTGTTCAACCGAAAAGTGGAAGCATGACAAGTATGCTTCATCACCTGACAGAAAAGCACACAGTGGAATAGGAGCCGTGTCTCTCTTCAAATTCAGAGGCTCTAGGCCCATCTCAGTCCCACAGACAAAAACCAGCTATGTTGCATCACTTTTCAGTGACAACCCATATGACAAGACAGGGAAGCACTGGAAGGAAAGCTTGTAGTGCTGAGGAAGTGATATTCACTTACACAGTCTAAAAAAATACTGGATTTAATAGGATGCTGAAAACAGCTTATATCAAGCATTCACAAAAGATGCAGGTGACTGATGCTTGAACAACTTTTTTCCTATAAATTACATTTTTGGAGATAGATTTTTTTTGTCCAGCCCAATATGGCAATGTTTGCCATTGCTCCAAGGTCAGCAACGACAGGAAAAAGCGCAAAAGACAGAGGTTGAATGAAGAATAAGGGAAGCAATGCTACAGTGCTACTACTGTTACACACTTCAATATACCAAAATATAAAAGGCCTTAATTTTTTTTTTTAAAGGAAAGAGAGTGAGACAGAAGAGGATACCATAATGAGACACTAGTGAGAAAAGCCCCTGGGGCTTGTCTGCAACCACAAGACAGTCTATTAAGGTACTGTAAGGTAGAAATTTATGCACAAATTGAAGACAGGAACAAACTAACTTCTATTGCTTGAGAGTTAAGACAAGTGATAGTCATGCAGTTTGTGGTTGTACACCTTAAAAACCTTAGTTGAATCTTTTAAAATGTGGTGCTTTGCCAGCATACTCATCTGACATGCTACACCCAAGCTAATTAGGTCCATTGTTGAATACGCAAAGTAAAAGAAGGTAGCACTTTCATGAAACTTCAGTACTTTAATCACACTCTAGATCTTATTGTGACATGCGGCAAAGAAATTTAGCAGCATTCCCTGAAAACCCTCTTTTGTCTCAATTTCTTATTAACATTTTTCCCTCTGTACACCATCACAATGGGTTTGAAATGAAGCGATGACGATTGAAGTGCAGGCATTTGGCTTTAATTCAAAGGGTTTAAAATTACTGCATTCATTCATTCATTTAATTAAACTGAGTTCAGTTTTATTTATATAACGCCAAATCAAAGCAATACTTATCTCACTTCATAAAGTAAAGTGAGAAAATGCATTGCCACTCCTCTAGTCTTTCCCAATTTGTAAGGCACCTGGAAATTGAAAAACAGAAATATATTCAGAAGAAAATCACAACTTCGAAGTCATTCATATTTATTTAAAATAATCAGTGTTTTTTTTCACCTAGATATATTCCTAGTTACAAAGACCTCATTCATTTTTATCATTTAGTTAAAGTGCTTTTCCATATTGCCTTGTCAATACAAAGCCATGGCCATTTGCTGACCCAGCTGCAATGAACATGGATATTGGACTGCCCATTGTACAGCCAGCTTTGGAGCAGCCTTTCGCAATGAATACCATTCAGCTGTGAGTTACTATGCTGGCCCCCGGAGTAATCAGCCTAAATCAATGCTGTTGTGACAGGTTTCACTGTAAGTAGCCTAGCCTAGTGGTTCTATGGGATTGGGCACCCAGTCCAACCAGACCAGTAATGCTCTTATGTAATGCTGGAGGATTTTTATTAAGTACAGCAACCTTTTATCTGCTCTAACTCGATAAGTACATACTGTGTGTGCATATATAGACTTGATATTTACCTCATAACTTTAGAAATGTGCATCCACATGCACACACTGAACACATCCACTCTGTGTGAAGGCTCACTGTTAACACACTTAATGGACAATCTAAAATACACTGTCCAGACTACGTGCTGGACTGGCTGAAGCTGTAAGTGGCAGCATGGGTCATATTTCTGCTGCCAGCGAGTGATGTCATCGCTTGCTCGTTCGTCACATCCTCCCGCCCCTGTGGCTCCTTGTAGCCAACCAGCGGCCAGCTCTGCAGGAACAGGAAGAGCCATCTGGGCCTGGTGATTTTTCTTGGTGGGGGTGGTGTTGTGGTGATGGTGATGTCTGTCTGTGTCTCTTTGTCTCAGTGCATTTAGTTTCTTTGTTTTTAGTTCCGTCTGTCATTGGTTTGTTTAGTTTAGTGTAAAAAAATGAATTCACTAAAATCAACATATTAACCTTTAAAAGAAGCTTTTGGCTTGAAGCAGACAAGCTAAACAGGGTTAATGCAATAAGCAAACCATGTTTCTATGTATAGGAACTTAATCTCCATGGAAAATCAAATCTGGGTGGTGCATCCTTCCTTTCACTTGGAAGTTTTAATCCCTGATGTGACATAACAACCGCGTTGTTACACTATAAGCTCTGTGGCACTAGCCCTGTTTGCTTGAAAAGCAAAAAATACAAGGCATCCATGCTTGTTAGAAATGTTTTTAGTGTTGCTTTGTCATGCTCCATTCATGTGTGTTATTTCTATAACTGAGAAGCCAAAGTGACAGCTTCTTGTTAATCTCAGCGTTTGGATAGGAGTATGTTAGGGGATGTGTGATTATTGCTATTCTGCCAGGTCTGAGAGGAGGGAAAACCTCCTGGCAATTACTTTTCTTTCGCACTTCCTTGCTCCACTGGTCTTCTTTTACTTCTGTTATCTCCTTTTTTTTCCTCTCCTCCCCTTTTTCTCTGCACTCCTCTGAATCACATCAAATAGACCTCAGTTACTGTAACACCTCAGCACTTAACACCCCACCTCCACTGTCTGCTTATAATATCTAGAGAAAAAGCATATTGACAGAAATAGAGCTACCTTGACTTACTGTTTTATACAAAAGAACCAAATACCTGATAGTAGTTTAACCATGTATTTTTACAGACTGCTCAATGATGACATTATGCATATATATTTGTGTTTATAATAATGCACTGAGGTCAGGAAATATGGTCTCTATAGAACCCCTCTATATAAATTGCATTGCATGTATACCAGACATTATATCTCAAATGTTTTTTCACCCATGTTTAATTCAGGGATGTGCTGGTCCAAGTTGTTCCCATATCTGATACATGTGGCGCTGTTGGGAGACAGCTAAACTGAAATAATTAAGTGTTAGAACAAACCAGTGTCCGTCTAGCCTGGACTTTATGTAACGTCTCTCTGAAGATAAGGAGCAAGTGAGAGAAGCAAAGCTCTGTCTCATAACAGCTTTTTAATTGTTACCTCACTTGAACACAGTTTGCAATTAAGTTAAAAAAAAAACCCTGCAAATATGCAAAAGTATAAGTGAAATACCTTCAAACTGCTGCTGCTTTGCTGTTAGCTTCCTCCATGCTGCTAGCTCTCCTGCTGCCACATTGCAGAGTAAACACAGAAGAACATAGATTTGAACTGAATAGATGAGCACCAATGCATGATCCAGCTTTTTAAGTCAGAATCAGGCCAATATCAAATCCGAATGTTGTAGCAGTACGCCCCCAATACACATATTACAGTCTCTAACCAGTGCTAAAATAACAAAATCTTCTACTGTGATTATCGTCATCTATTTATTTATTTATTTTAACAACTAGCTGATGTTAATATTGCCTCAACAGTCCAGATTGAGTCTAAACATGGTTGCTCTTTGGGGGGTTTACTACACTACATATCTTTGGGTCTTACATAATCACCACTTTAATCAAGTTCACACACCAGACACCTCGGCAGTTTCTGTGCTTCCATGCTGACTGTGCTGTTGTGATCTGCTGCTAAAAGAGCAAAACAGGTGACTCAGAAATGAAATGTCAGATGACACCATTAAGGGCCCTGTTATATCTGCCGTTCTGTGTCTGGTGAATGGCACTTAATGGCAAAGTTGATGTCAAAGTGATCTGTGAAAAAAAAACTTTGAAAGACAAAAACTTAGCAGTTTCTTTGTTTCCAATTTTGAATTGTTCTCCTCCTATACCAGTGCTGATGCGTATTTGCGCTGTAATGGTGAACATAAATGAATCTGCTTGTGTGAATCAACCAATGCGGCGGGTATACTGAGTCAATAAGACAGAATAAACCAACAATAAAAATGAGCTTTTTCTGTGACTCTTCTTGCAAAGTATTGGATACATTTTTTATATATATATTTTTTTGGCTTCTTCCACAATAAACAATCTCACTCATCTGACCTGGTATTTTAGAGTAAAGGAATAATTGGTACACATACACAAACACAGGCTCCTAGTCTCTGGTAATGGAGAGCACCTTCTGGGCCCTTACTGAGGGTGTTAGCACATTCCTTATTAACCACAGTGTGAGGTGAAGTTAATTTGAAACTCATCACAACCATCCCCGCTCCTTAACTCTATTGTCTCATCTCATTTCTTTCAGGCCAACAACCGGCTTGGTAATGAGTCAGGTGATTCCCCATCACCCCAAACATTGCTTCATCCTCCCAGCAAACCAGCTGACAGCCACTCTTTCCTGTTCAACCGAATTAATGCTCTTTTTCACCTTTGCTTGGCTGACTTTAGTGGTTAGATTTTTGTTTTTCATGTGGTTATCTGCTTTTAATGAATACTGTTGAAATTTGCTGTCAAGAGCTGTAACCTTGGCCTTCCCTACCAGATTAATCATTCCGTACAACCCTGCCAGGGTTAAGGCAAAAGTTTTGTGCAACTGTGTCAGCTTTAGCCTTTTGATTCTTTGTCCAGAACGGCTAATTCCACTCTCCAACCAATCAGTCTGGCCCACTTTTCATACTGCCTTTGGAGCTACACTGCTCGGGTTGCTGAATTCAGACTCCCCTGTCTTGAAATTGACACTGGCAGCATAGAGGGGGTCAAAAGCCTGTGCTTTCACATTAAACAGGGTAGCTCTGATTACAGAAGAGGCTCGTTTGTCCTACTGCCCTAGTGACCTGTCGCTGCTAGCAGCCAGCTTGCTGAAATTTAATAGAGGTATGATGGGGAATGAATATAAATTTACAATCAACAATTTTTGCAGTACACGTGATATATTTGCATTTCTTTTTAGATTAAGAATATGAGTTGACTAAATGAATAACAGAATGTGTGTGCGTCTGTTCACCGCACTGGTCCGCAAATTAATGGCAGCAGTCTCTGCCGAGAAAGCGGCAGAGTCCCATATGGGGTTTCTTTGTTGTAGATGATGAAAAAAAATGTCTGGTACACTTCTCAAGTGGAAAAACCACTAACATCAAAGTCCACCTGAGAAGCGTGGCTACGGAAACCGCTCTGAAACTACGCAGTAACCTATGACGTAACCTGATGTACACCTCTTGGGTCCACGCAGCCAGCAACAATAGCCTGTTCAGCACTGCCAAGTCCTCTTGTGCATGTCTGGCTACTTTTCACCACAGTTTTTTAATTTGTCAGTTAGGGAATAACAATCCGGACTAATAATCAAAGCTTCAACATAAGGACTCACAAATGTTAACAAATTCGTGGACTGGCTGTACTGAAGCTATCGGAATGGACGTGAGGGAATGAACCAATGAAAAAACAGGGACCATTATGTTTGCAGCCAAAGAACTGACCACAAAGGCTATGTTTTCATTAGTACCTGCTCAGCACAGCTGGACTCTCATGGTTTGTAGGTGTTTCCATTAGGTCCTGATACCAGGTACCAGATAATTTTTAGTACCCACTTAGCTGCAGTTCCAAGTGATCCAAAAATGTGACATCAAAGTACAGCATGCCACTGATTGGCCAGGGAGTGTCGTCAGTAACTGAGTCATGGCCGCAACTCCTTCACCAGAATCAACAGCGCCATTTTTAAAACCCGACAGCAAGGAAATGGAGGCTCTTAAACCACTGAGAAACTTGGTTGCATGCCCAGACCGATGGTTTGCAACAAGAGAGCCATCTGAAACGCAGACACAGAATACATATGTTAATTTTTAACAATGATAAAGTCAATGCCTTAAAACATTGTATGGAGGACTTATGCATGATAGTAGACTGGCATTAGCTACTGTTAGCTTGCCTCTATCTCATCCATTGTTGTGTTTTTTGAGTCACATACAACTTATGTCAAGTGGCTACTGGCCGAGTTGCTATTTTGACTCCACCCACATTGAGGTGGCACTCAATTGTAACACAACAAGACCTGGCGAGTCGTTTCGAGTCGACCCGTGCTGAGTAGGTACCAGTGGAAATGTAGCTAAAGAGTGAGGACCAAGGACGGGAAAAAAGTCCCAGCCGGAACTGCATATAAACCATGATCACACAACCACAATGTAATTAACACACATAATCCAGCTACACAAGCATGATTGTGGCAGCAACATCGGCCACTTGTGTAAGTTGTGTATAAAGGCCCCGCAAAAACCCAGCGCTGAACTAGTGAGCATATAACCAAGTTAGCTCTCGGAGCAGTTCAGACAGAGAACCAGCATCATGTCATGTATGACATCATAATGCAGCTGGATTTAACCTTTGATTCCTTCAGAGTTCAGTTGTTTTTGTCAGACATTTGCTGCAATATACACCACATGTGAGGTGTTGTTAATCTATTGCACCGATGCTGAAGGTTATTAGGAGTTTAGTGGAGTTAATGTTTTTCTTTGTTTCTCCCTGTTAATGTCTCATGATGTTAATGTGTGTCCTTAATATTCAGCACATAATGCTGCTACATTATGAACAGTTGGTTGTGAGTATCTTTTGTCGAGTTTTTATTACGTAATAGTTACTCTTGCACCTTGAAACTAAAACTAATACCAAACTAACGAAAACTAAACTAAAACTAGGCATTAAACAAAAAAATATAAACTAATGAGTAAAACCACTCTGAAAACAAATTAAAACTAACGAAATTAGAGAAAAAAAATGTTTAAACTAAACTATAATGTAAAATCCCAAACTATTATAACCCTGGTCGAGTATTGATGTACTCACTCCACTCCAGTCCAGGTTACATAATAGATATTAGTTAGACAATGAGCTTGAAAAGGACCACTCTTGCCTGAATAACAGGTTTTGAGCCTCGCAGCTACAGTGTGTATAAATAAGGTCAAACGGGATACTGTGAAAAGCTAAGGTCAAAAAGGTCACTCTGGAGGGCATACCAGACCTCTGAGGATACTGTTACAGATATTTCAGGGGAACTTGGGGAGGATTAGGAGACCTTACAGATAATGAATTATCACCAAAGGCCTATCTCGTTATTTTTTTTTATTTGGAATTTTCTTAAATGCCAGAAAAGTTTACTGCACTTAGTTTTACTCTGTTTAACAGTTGTTCAACCCGTTACATTTACACCATGAAGCTGCCCAGTATAACCAATCTTCTACATTTAGCCACCAAGCAACTCATTTGAATAATAAGGGGTTTAAGTGCCTTACTTAAGGACTTCAGTTGCTATGGTTGTCAAAGATAAAGGGAACATACTGCATCTCATTCCTAACCCTGAGTGGCTCAGCAGGATGGGATTTTAATTTACACCTTTGTGTTCACTGGCTAGCCAAGACTGTGCAGATTTACAGGTCTGAAAAACTGTGCAGGCTGATTTTGCCAGTCTGTACAGTTAAAGCTGCACTAATTACTAAAATCAGCCTGCATAGTGTGTAGTTTCAGTGAAACCCTGCACTCATTGCACTCTGCCAATCGCAGTTACCTAACCCTAATAAACTGCCATTGTTACTGGAGCTTTCATCATCCAGTACTGACCTAATACTGTAAGAGAGCTGAAGAGATCTGTGTGCTTGAACTAAACAAAAGTTTTCTTCAGTAAGTGTGGTTTGAACTCAGTGACATGCAAATTTTTTTTGCATAAACCAAAATCCAAACAATATTTACCTACCTGGAATTTTTAGTGTTAAAGCTGGACATAGAGATGAGTATATGTAAAGTAGTGAAGTGAAATAGTAGTTGAGTCAAGGTGCATAGCTCTTTATAGCTATTTTATAAAATCAATGCCTAAAAAGTATAAAGTTAACTTTTTGGATGTCAGATGAGTTTGTTTGTTTAGTTCTCCTGAGTCTTGTTAAACTTGTATGTTTTTTTCCCCCCATGAGCTCAGAGTTTATCATGTAACATCAACAGTATGTTGCTCAGCTACTAAACAGCTCCTTTTTATGGCTGACAATAACGGGTGTGAGAGAGAACAAGGTGGTGTGTCAGTTCGGGTCATGTGTGTGTGGTTGTCTGTTGGCAGTTGGAGAATAAAAGCTGAGTTCACAAAGCAGAAGGGTTCTCCTCAGCTGGACTAAAGTCCCTCAGCCAATCAGAACCTGTTGCTATGTCTCCTGTGAATCTGCCCCTTTGTGTTGAGAAGTGGGAGAGGGACACACACACATAGTCCATAGTTTTAGAGGAACTTTTTAACTAATCCCGAGGGAGGGAAGTGGAATTTTTTTCAGAAAGGTGGAGGAAAAATACCAATAGTGTTTCTGGAGCTAAGTAACAGTCAACAAAGTCCAAGATTTGTTGGTGAGAGACTTTGGCAGGCAGCTTATTGGGGGAAATTTAAAATATCAGGGTCTCCTAGTCTGTTAGTAAAAATCTAAAACAACTGTCATTTGTTTTGCTTTTTTATGAGAGATCTTTAACATTATTTACAGCCTCTGGCAAAAAGCATTCCAGTTTCTTGGCAGACTTCACCACTTCAAGTGTTTTGTAATCTTGTAACACAAGGCAGACAAAAGCAGGAAAGGTGAGCTGGCAGTGATGTGTGATTCATGTTTAAAAAGCTATGGAAACACAGCTGACCCTGTTATTATGAGTGAACCTAAGCAACAATCCTCTGCTGTTTTACTGCAGAGACAGAGGATAAAACCTATCGGTATAGCGATTCATAGCATCCTATACACTGAGGATAACATGTGCGAGACACAGAGCTCAGCACTCACAAAACATGATCACATAAACGGCTTAACTGTCATAACAGAAAATCATAATGGGCAAAGTAAGGCCGCGGTATAGAGCTTGAGCACCTCAGTGTAGATCACTGCACGGTCACAGAGCACAGCTGAAGCATTAACTGTCACTTGCAAAAACGCATATCGGTGAGGATCATTCCTATACAGAGACAGTCTTCAATCACCGTGACGGGAATCTTTAACACAATTTCCCTGTTGCCTTGGTAACGTGTGTCCCACCCACCTTTCTTCCCTGGTCAGTGATTATGATTGTTGATCACCATGTTCCTCCAATCCTAGATCATTCGGCCAGAAGAAAAACGACTGAGACCATATCTCTCATTTTCCTCTTTTTTTGTGTGTTGGAAGTTGTTTTGTTTGTTTTTTCATAATAAAAGCTGAGGTTATTTATTGCTATAAAGCCTGTGTGGTTGCATCGGTCTGAAGTCTTATTGCAGGTTCTTCCTACACAGGAAATTTAGCAAGTTTGGAACTTTTAAATTCCTCCCACCCTTACGCATTCATATGAATGGGTAAGGATGAGCGTGTCCAAACCTTTGGCTGGTACTGTATAGGTGCTTGTTCTGGAAGACTTGGTTTCTAAACTAGCTTCTTCTTTTCACTGGTGGCCACCACAAATTTTATAAAGAACCAAGTTTCCATGAGACTTTCCATGAATATTCAAAGGTTCCTCTGGCATGCTATGAAGAATGACAATTGGCCAGTGTTGGTAATGTAACATGATACTTTGTTGGCAGATAACAGCTGCAGAACTGCTAAGCTGTTACAGGTGATTTTCCAAACCTTTTGTTAGCTTGTGATATGTAGCACATGACTATCGAGGATGGTTCGCTTTGTTTTTGTTTCTTTTTTGGGGGGTGGGGGGCCGGGCTGTAACTTGTAAGCCTGTGTTGAGTTTGTCTGTCACTGTCTCAGTGTGAATGCTGGTAATTGTAGACTTATCACATATTGTTCAAATACCTTTAGGTTCCTGAATAAGTTTTTCCAAATCCTTGGAGTTTGAGCATGCAGAGGTTCACAGAGGATCTCTATTCACAGTTTGTTGCCTTTTCAGTTTGTGTTAGATGTATTTTTTTTGGCATAAAATGGCATGTCCCTCTGACTTCCTTACAGAGCTTAAGGGGGAGAACGTCCATATACTGTGACACTTGTGTCCAGTGTTTTCTCCTCATTTTCTAACTTATATACGAGTCATTCTTGACGTTACCTGGGGACAGTTGATCGATCACACTATGGAGATCATCTACCTTAGACAGTCTAGAGGTTCATAACACGTCATAGAAATGTTGAAACTGACCACAATAACAGGCGCTTCCTTAGTAGTAAAAATAGTGGAAGGTGTGTTTTTTGCTCTCAGACAGGAAAACAGAAGTTTTTTTTTAAACTTGATACTTGATTTTTTTTTTAACCTTATGAGGCTGTAAACACTGTCACACTTGGAACATTAACGAGGTGAAATCAGGAAAACAAACACTGACATAAACCGAATGCAAGCACTCAACATAGTTGTGTAAGTTGTGGAAATCTGTGTGCCAGATTTGTGAATAATCTACGTGGACACATTCTTAATGTTTGATCTGCAGCATTTTATATATTGGGATAGATAGTAGGGATCCTTCAGATGTAAAGGCAAAGTAGTTCCAGTTAGTGTGGTCCAGTAAACCACCTGGTCTCTAAATATAGTCAGACAAACAGCAGAACTAGCCATGGAACACAAAAAAAAAGCCTTGCAAACAATTCCCATCGTGGTAGAAATGCAGTTGCCAGAGCTGCTGACACTTCAGAACTGCCACCTGCCTTGCCACCAGAGCATTTGTATACTTTGAAGCTGAAAATGTGCTTTCATGGTTTTGGGTAGCTGCATAGTGGACATCAGGCTGCTTGCATAAGCATAGCTTTGTGGCAGATTTTAGGGAGCCCCTTTAGAAAAAGTCCATAAAGTTGTCTGTACTGTGATACTGTTAGAGTTAGCTCAGCATAACAGCTAGAGTATGTAGAAATCAAAGGAGTAGAGAATTGTATGCATGTCAGCATTTTAGCAAGTAAGTTGTGGCTGTTGGAACTTTTCTCACAGTCTTGTAATACTGATAATTATCCTTATCTTTCAGTAGTGTATGACTTCAGGCACTCTCCACTTTAGCAGCTTCTAATATGGGTTTTCACAGCAGACACAATCACTAAGTCTTCAAATAGTTGGTTGTGGGAACCTTGACTTTAAAATAAGAGAGAGCAAAAAAACAGAGCGAGCGCTACCAAGTTGTGTCTATATTTATCACACTGGGGGCTGCAGTAAAGGGATTTAGCGTAGAAGAATTGTCTTGTAAAAATGCAGCTGCCAGTGTGTGTTTATCTGTATTGGGACTGAAAAATTCTGTTAAAAATGTAATAAGGGAATCTCAGTTTTCCCCAGTTGAAAATCCAGAGTACACTTGTGTTTAGATAATTAAGTAAAATATAAAATTTTGTAATTTTTTTGAACATCAGAGAAAGAGTGATGGTGCTCTGTTAGCTGTGCGTTACACTGTGCAGCAGCAGTGCAGCAGAAATGCACCGTGTTATATGTTGTGGTGCTGTTTCCTTTGGTTGTTGGTGTTGATGCTGTTGCAACCATGGCAAAGAAAGATGTGACATATGCTGCTTTTTTTTTTAAATCTCTCCCTTGAATGAAACTGCATTGAGCACAGTATATTCTCACCCTTATTTCATAAGTGAAATGGAACTGTTATTAAATGTGATAATTTTTTTTTATTTTCCCATTACAGCTGCTCAATTTTTAAATCATGTGACTCAAACACAAAACCAATGCTTTGTTTTATACTGTTGATTCCTTTAATACTACATACTGTGCATTACAGAACCGCAGGGTTGTGTTCTGCAAAGCTCTGGCTTGAAAAATCAGTTGCTTATGTCTTGCAAGCCCTAGAGTATTTGGCACATCTGCTATGTCCAATCTATGCATGATTGAAGGTGAGGTTATTACTGCATCACATTTTTAATTTATATTTTATGCAGTGATGACTAAGAGGTGCAAGAGCAGCCAAAAAAAAAACCTTTTACTTTGAATTGTTCAACAGCTGCACCCGATCAGAATAAGAAATTTGTGATTGAAAAGACTGAACCTTCTCTGTTTGGCTCCATTCAGAAAGATATCATTGTGTGCTAAGCTGACACACCTCAGTGAGCCCAACAGACTGCTGCCACTGCTGTGCCGAAGCTGCCTGGAAATTGCCTTAATGCACTGCCACCCGGCTGGCTGGTTATCTGAAGTCTGCAGGTCCTAAAAAAAAAAAAAAAAAATCAAATGTCTCACAATTATCAACTTAAAACCAAAAAAAATTTTAAGAATAAAAACCAAAAATGAGCGTTTTAACTTTCTGAATTTTAAAGTACC
>VOQJ01046592.1:18244-46354 GCA_015052665.1 Apistogramma diplotaenia | reverse complement strand
AATGTCACAAGTCCAAAAAAAAAAAAAAAAAAATCAAATGTCTCACACTTATCAACTTAAAACCTCAAAAGATTTTAAGCATCAAAACCAAGACTGAGCGTTTTAACTTTCAGAAGTTGCAAGTACCCTTTTTTTGTGTGTTTGCTTGCTTGATTTTACTTAAGAAATCCCACTTGTAGAGATCTTTGTTCTGAGTTTTATTGTTTATTCATCTTGAGAAAATTGACTCAGCCCCACTAGAGCAATGAAGGAAACTCGGTGATTACTGAGAGTTACTCATTATTTTTACAGGGCTTTTAAAGCAAGTGTGTATTTACTGTTCCTTTTTTCTCATGCTTCTAAGTTGATTCTAATATTAGGCGTTTCATACAATGGCAAGTGGAACACCCACTGATTGATCTTTTGTTGTTGTTATATAAATGTTGAATCATGTTTTGTGTTTTTATTTTTCCTCTTCATTGCAAAAAGTGTTACACTCACAGATTAATTAAGAGAAAATCCAAGAAATCTAAAACTGAAAGCTCTCACGATGCACAGGGAAGTGCTGTTCTCGTCTGCAGAATAACTGTTTGACATTTCTTAAGAGTTTTTTCTTTATGTTTCTTTTTCCTGTGGATGTGCTTTGACAGGATCTCAGCTGAGACAAATGTCACCTAATTTTCTTTAAAATTCCAATTCGTATTTTTCAGGGTTCAAACATTCAAAGGAAATTCACTTGACAGACAGTTAACTGAAACATGGTTAAAATGACTTCCTGTCTGCTCTTTGAAATAACTGTAGGTTTCCTCTTTGCCCTTCAGTGAACTGTCTCCTTTAGTATCTCTGCACACCTTCTGTTGTTCTCTTTGTGGACTGTGGCTGCTGCCTTGCAGTATGTTATCCCCATTTTTGTGCGAACTATACTCTGTTTTTGGATAATCAGTAGTCCATTATTGGATTCCTATAATGACTTTGATGTGTGAATTTTCCTTTTCTGTCACTGGCTTTTATCTCCAGTCACCTCCATCTCACTTTTGGGAATGAAGTGAATATTTTAGCTATTTTGTAAGCACACATCCAATAGTTGCTGTTTCTTCTTCTTAAATATTAGGAGTTTGTGTTTTTTATAACACAAGAGAGTGAGAAAAAATAAACTTCTGAGGATTGGATATATGAAGATGCACCTTTGGTGAGTAAGAACTGATCTCTGGCATTTCAGTGTAAATGGATTATATGATAAAAATGTAGACGGTAGTGAAAATATTCATTAGGTAAAGAATCTACTAGAGTAGCTTTGCATGATTTCCAGTTCAAAATAATACAAATCTAACTTGGTTATTTAAACCTGGATCTAAAAAAGACAATTTATCTTCCTCCTTCCCTTACCCAACTTTCTTCTCATTGGCTGCCCCTCACAGACAGAAAGCTCAAACAGCAGGGTGGGTAGGGCTTCTGTGTTCACAGAGCTGTGTGTCTGAGATGACCATATTGGGGATCATAATAGAAAATAGAAAATCATATACAGCAAAAACTGGGAAAAAAACTATATGAAACTGACTGAAAAGCATATGCTCACTTAATTATTTTAAACTTTGATCATATCTAATAGGAATATCCACCATTGTAATAGTGTTTTATGTATCACAGCATAAGTCTCCTCTAACCATGCTCCTGTGGAAGTGGCACATACAGAGTAAAGCAATGGCTGTGCAGAGGAGGATGAGAGTGGTGGCCATATGGGTACTTACACAGCATTCAAATTAGCTGTGAGTGTATGTGTTTGAATGTTTGTATGTGTAGAAAGCAGAGTAGCTTTGGTCATAGAAAGGAGAGCTTCACAGTGAGTGCGTGGCCATGGTGTACAGACTAATGGGTCATCTTATCTAAATGTGTGTCTTACATTCTGTCTTTGTCTCCCTCTGTCATGCCATCTGTTTCTGTTTTCATCAGTACTACTGGGTACACAGTGTAAACATTTATCTAGGCTATGTTTTATACTTTTAAAAAGACAGAACCTAGTGTAGGAATTTGTGTGCAACACATGCAACACAAATGCACACTGAACAGGTTGCTAAGGCACTTTACTGTGACGACAGCATTGGCTATCGAGGTTGACCCCTCTGTTCTTGTCCTGGAGGCCTTTTTCCATCCCACATGACTCTATACTGATCTTTTGGCTCAAGGAGATGGACACAGCTGAGAGGTGTGTATGAGTGTGTGCGCGCACGCATGTGTGTGTGTGTGTGTGTGCTGAACCAGCCAATCTGTAGGCGGACTCAGGCTGCACTTGGTGGCATGCGGTCATAGGTCTAATAATAAGACACCCGAATCTTAATCCAACCTGTTACATAATTCACATCACACATGATCAGGAGATGGAGGAGAGATCACATGTACATGGAACAGAGGAAAATACTATTTTCCACTGGGTGTACATGTATTAGAGTTCAGGTTTACTTAGTGCAGCATTTATCAGTGAAGCGTCACTGGACCTGAGCCTGATTGTTTTCTGTTTGCATTTCTCAAGTACTGTTAGTAGTTGCTATGGTTGTTCTCTGAAACAATTTAAGAAGACAAATGTAGACTAAAGAACATCACTTACACACGGGGGACCGAAAACAAATTGAAGGAAGAAAAGCATTGACATATTGCAGATAGAGATTAATTCAAACTGTATGCATATAAACAGATCAACTAGTGAGAGACAAAGTTAGCCTTTTGAAAAGATGGAGAGGTGAGAATGAGTCAGTAGCGGTCCAGTGGGAAAGCGGAAGATGGGGGGGAGGAAATGGCAGGATTGAACCTTGAACTTGTAGGCTTAATGACTGGCAAACAACGGTTACATAAATTTCCAAATTACATTAACTATTTGTAGGAATGATTTACAACACTGTTAGACATCTCTGGCATCAAAATAAAACCCTTTTTAATGGTTTAAAACATGACAAAAAAATTGGATTTTAACAGACGCACATTATAGAGTGACTACAAAGTTGAAGCTTTGTGCCTACTGTATGTAGTCCATAAAGGTTTTCCAGAATTTTATTATAAGAGACATACTGTGAATCCGAAGGTATTTTCACATACCTTTGTATTGAAGGCCTGAAATTTGCTAATCATCACCCAACATAGGCGATTTTCATGTGACAATGAACACGGTTAATGGGTAATGGGTGTATTTTTGCCCTGCTGCACTCTCGCTTCATCATTCCTTTTACTTCAAAGAAGGTATTTGTCTACAAAGTCTTGGTCTTCTCCACAGCAGGAGCTAAGCTAAAGGACAAAAACAGTACATCACAAGCAAGAGTAGCCTATAGACCAGTTGTTACATGTAACTTTGATAATTTTGACTATCCACTGATGACAGGACACAGCTACAAGTAAATTGAAGTCTGCAAAGCTTTGTGTCGGGTCACCGCACAATCATGCTGGTCCCTTAAACCACACAGTGTATTTTCAGTGGTCTGAATACCTTTAAAGCATTCACACTAGTGAAAGCAGGGCTATTTCCTGCTGTGTAGCTGCATATGAGAAAGGAAAACTGTGGATAATATCCCAACCTGTTTCTCCAGAAAGCTTCATAGGAATGCTCTATTCAGGCACAATCCTTTTAATGAATGACAGCTCTCATCTACACATACACTGACTGGGCCCCCTAACCCGAGCCTCCATCACTGGTCCTTTGTGTGCGTATTGTGTGTTGTGATGTTCTTGTTTGTTAGCGTCCATGTGTGTTTTTGCCATATGTGCTTTAGGGGTGTATGTGTTCCTGAGTCTGGCTTTCCTAGAACGAAGTAATCTGACACCCACTGTGTGCACGTATAAATTGGGGGCTGTGTGTGTGTGTGTGTGTGTGTGTGTTCAAGGAGGGGGTTTAGCACACAATTTCTCAGAGGCTGTTTTTTTCTCTCTGCTCATTTAATCACTTCCCACCCCCAGTTCATCACTCCATGCTTCATTTTGCTCTTGAGTGTCACCCTTAGCCCAGATCACATTAGTACCAGGAGTCTCTTTGACCGACAAGGAACATCAAACCATGGCTGCAAATCAGCCAGCCAGAACCCACTATATCCAGTGTGCGCAGGCCAACTCTCATGTAAATATAAGAGACTGTGTCCTTGAATGTTGACCTTTGTCATATATTACCCCGTTGCTCCTGTCTCTTGCTCTCTTGTTCTAGCTCACTGTTGGGCTCCTGCTCCCTTTGTTCAGACAGTTCTGATTCAGCCCTTAAAGAAAAGGAGATTGTCTCTGAATATAGCCTCCCTCTCCATCTCCTTTACCCTGCTTTTATTCAGCCTACAGCTGGCTAACAGACCCCCCCTCCCCTCCTCCTCCCCCCATCCCTCTTTCCTCATGTTTTGTATTGGACTGCATCTCTATCCACGTGCAGCAGCAGCTCAAAGGCATGTAGGAGGAGTTCCCTGAGAGGAATGTGTGTGACTGGCTGGCTGGCTGGCTGTGATATGCACATACACACACACATATATATACAGCAGCAGCTCATAGCTCACACTTCTGCGTCGCCAGCTGAGAGGGACTCTGTTCTAGCCAGCCCTGCTCTGGTGGGAGGAGGACAGGGTGTGTTTATGTGCTTCTGCACTTCGATCCTTGTGAGGATTTGCCATGGTCATAGTAAAAACAAGAAAGAGCAGATGTTTTCACCTAAATTTGACTTCAGTTTGGTTTGCTGCTGGTTCAAATAATTAGACCTTTAGAGATTATATGTGCAGGCACCTTCTGTGCATCAGACAAAGAAAGCAGTGATTCTTTGAGCTGCTGTGCATCAGCTGACCTCCTGTGGGATTCTGGGAGTTTTCTCTGGAGAAGTGCATGAGATGGAGAGCTAAGACGGGCTCTTCAGCTGTGTGCTAAAAATACTCTCCTTAAGATCTAAGCTCATTTATAACCCAAACAGTGGGATTTGTTTAATTTTGTTGTGGCAAGAGACGGATGAGCCAGTTTTGTATTATCTGACTGCCCCATCTGCAACTTTGAAGTCACATGTTGTGAATAAAATATTCAAAAAATGGCTTAGTATGAGTTGAAATTTGGCTGTGGCATTTCGCTGTACTTTGTGCTGTTATATAGCTCTTAATTTTAACTGTAAGAGGGGAATAACCTCATCCAATGAAAGGTCCTGCTGTGTCCTGCCAGCCCCACCCATGGCCCCTGGCGAAACTGGAGGACCACTCACTCTTATTGTTTCCTGTCTATTTTCCTCATGTAACTGGTCTTGTTTGTTAATGTTTTTTTCCAATTAATATTAATGATGTCACCCTTAGTGTGGCTCATGTTTGTGTGCGTGCTGCGTAACGGAAGAAACAATCAGTGTGTGGCTTCACCCAGCAGCTCAGCTGACATGGGTAGTCTAAATATATTCCTTTGAAGTGGCCAAACTGGAAAACTTGTGTCATTCATTGCCTTGCCCCACACCCCTTCTTTAAACAGGTTTTTCCAGCCCAAGTTAAATGTCCATTTTCAAGCATGTTTCACTGCAGAACAGGTGGCTTTCTGGTTTGGGCACATTAGTCTTTTTTTAATCGCAGCTTTCCTCCAGCTGGTCCCTTATTTTTTGTTTGAATGTGAAGTTGTTACATAGCATCTGCTGATCCTCCGTTTCTTTGTCTTGTCTAGATGCAACAGAGGAGTTTTTTGAGTACGATGCCGAGGAGTTCCTGGTGTTCCTGACCTTACTCATCACAGAGGGAAGGACACCGGAGTATTCTGTGAAGGGCAGGACTGAGGGGCTGCATTGTCCGCCAGCCCAGTCAGCCATGCCTCCTCTTCACAAGCATGATTGCAGCGACAAATTACCCCAGGTAAGACCGTCTACATACATTTATGCAGGGCATAGTTCTCTAGCACTGTCCCCTACTTTTAGGGGCAATTTTATTTATTTCTTGGTTTGGGGTGGGGGGGGGGTGCCATTCCATATCATCCATGATAATAACGCTGTAAATTTTACATGACTAAAAATGTCATATCATGATATCATTGCTATAGTAATACCATGTATTTATGTTCCTTGGTGTACACAACAATAAGACAAGTCCAGGCATGTCTGGGAGCCATGTGTCACCCCCAGATGATTTAGTATCCAAAAAGGGAGCTACTTCAAGCACAGTGCTTTGCAAAATGTGAAAGAAAACTCTTCCCATTAAAGGTGGAAACAACAAACCGCATCAAGTGCAAGTGGTGATGTACAACCCAAATGTAAACAAATGACTCCACTTGCTAGTCAGACTTCTTATCACAGGAAGTGCAAAGTGTAGATGAAGTTAGTGATGTAGTTACACTGCAGAAAAGCAAGGCTTTATGCAGGTGGTTAAAAAGCTTGACCTAAGGTACAATATTCCAATGTAGAAAATATTAGTGTTCAAATGTATTTTTCTATAGCTTCAGAAGTTAAAGGTTCCTGAGTGAGAAAAGTGCGACTAATGCATTTATCTGCAGTTTAGATCTACCTTTCATGTTAACATCAGGAATCACCATCTATCCCGGACAGGTCTCCCGTCTGTCACAGGGAGAGACGAAACACAGAAAGACAAAACACCAGTCACATTCACGCCTATGGGCAATTCAGACTCACCAGTTAGCCTAACCCCACCAACTGCATATCTTTGGACTGTGGGAGGAAGACAGAACCCATACACACAAAACATTCAAGTCACAGCTGGCTCCACAGCCACTGTCAGTCTGATCTGTAAGCAGACGATGCAGCCACCTCAATATTTATAACAATGTGCATTTGCATCACCCCTCACTTGTGAACATTTTATCAGAAGTTGATGTGGAAAAGGCACAAAACTCTGAAAATTTTCCGGATGACTTTCCTATCCCCCTTCAGGCACATAATTCTTCCTTTCTTTAAGCAATGTACACAGCTACTCATGCAGTCTTTGTTTCGTAAACTAAAAGCCGGCTCTCCTGGTGCTAGGCAGTATAGTGGTTCATCCAGTTTATCCAATATACTTCAGTGAATTATTTTTAAATGTCATCATTCAGACCCACAGCTGAGGTTTTGCTGCAACTTTTCAGGTACACTATATTATGCTAATACACTATATTGCCCAAAGTATTCGTTCATCCGTCTTCACTTACATATGAATACGAGTGACATCCCATTTTTAATCCGCAGGGTTTAATAATATGATGTCGACCCTCCCTTTACAGCTATGACAGCTTCAGCTCTTCAGGGAAGGCTTTCCACAAGGTTTAGGGGTGTGTTTCTGGAAATTTCTGACCATCCTTCCAGATGCGCATTTGTGAGGTCAGACACTGATGTAGGATCATTCCAGAGAACACATCTCCACTCCTCTAGAGTCCAGTGGCAGCGTGCTTTACTCCACAGCATCCGATGTTTTGCATAAGACTTGTACGTAGCTGCTCATCCATGGAAATCCACTCTATGAAGCTCTCTACGCACTGCTCCTAAGCTAATCTGAAAGCAGCATTAAGTCTGGAGGTCTTTAGCAATTGACCCTGTAGAAAGTCAGTGACCTCTGCGCACTGTGCGCCTCAGTGTCTGCTGACCCTGCTTTGAGATTTTACGTGGCCTGCTACCTGCTAAGTAGCTTCCTCTTTGTTATAATACCACTAACAGTTGACTGTGGAATATGTAGTAACAAGTAAGTCTCGCAACTGGACTTGTTGTACAGGTGGCACTCTATCACGGTACCAGGCTGAAATTCACTGAGCCTCTGAGAGCGACGCACAGATGTTTGTAGAAGCAGTCTCCAGGCCTAGGTGCTTGGTTTTATAGACTTGTAGGAAGGGAAGTGATAGGATGCCTGAATTCAATTATTTGGATGGGTGAGTGAATACTAATGGGATACGTGCTGTGCATTATATAAATGAAGGCATTAATGATTCTTAATAATTACATATTTACAAGATACCAACAGTTCTAACTTTGTAACAAAACCTTGTGTGTTAGGCTGCTGTTATTTTTTACTAGGTGTACCTAATATACTACTACTGTAATGTACTACAGTGTATTCCTCTTTCACTAGAACAGCAGTGCAGGATAAAAATATAAACTTTTTTTTATTATTATTATTTATATTCACTGGTTATTAGCATTCATTCACTCAGCTGCTCTGGATCTCACCTGCTGTGCTCCTAACTTTGGTGTTGAAAGTCACTAATGAACACTAACCACTCACCTTTATCTGCGGGTGTATGTGTGCCCAGTGTCGGCAGGCGAGGAGAACCCGTTCTGAGGTGATCCTACTTTGGAGGAACAACATCCCCATCATGATCGAGGTCATGCTCCTTCCAGACTGTTGCTATGGTGACGAGTGCCCCCCAAGTGATCTCATCAGTGACCCCGTCATCAAGCAAGATGCACTGCTGTTGGAGAGATGGACCTTGCAGGCAGTTCCAAGACAGTAAGAGACACATACAGTTGTATTTTTTTTTTTAACCTGGGGAATGTAAGAAAAGCTCCTTTTTAGTCACTTTTCATAAAGTACATCATCTACTTTTTCCGCACAAGAAACAAAGTAGAATATGTTTTATTCTCTGGTGCTGTCATCCGCTTACTTTGGCATTTTGTTTTGCAGTATCGTATTAAGCACAAATACGTTCTTGTGCAGGCAGATTTTGTTTCTAAAAGAACTGAAGTTAGAGTTGAAAGAGTTCAAGTAACTGTTTGCTCAGACTACTTGAATAATCTTGTTTTTTTCAAAGAAGCAACACAAACACAGCTTGTTTATTTGCTCTCAGGACCGTTTGATACTGTCAGCTGGGAAAAGACTTGAATTTAATGGAATATAAAAAAAATTTATTATCAGAGCTTTTCGTGCCTTATTGATGGGGAAATGATATTATTAAGCTTGTTAAATTACACACAGTCTGATTTTTTACATTTTGGCTTTTACTGGCTTGGCTACAGCCTGGGTTCACTTGCTAGCTGATCCTTAAGCTGGGATTTACATCAGTATGTTATGCATGCATAACATACAATAAATATATACATATAATGTCTAAAACAAGACCAGTCAATTTATTTATTAATCTATTTTAGTGTTCATTGAATTTTAGGGAAAGCGATATCACTGCAGCATAGATCATGAGGTGAGTGTCATCTTTCACCTGGTCTGCTCGTAAAGTAATCAGATCATTATTTGATATTGTCATCTGGTAACAAAGTAAAGGAAAAAGCTTTGCAGGAAGTAGAAACTAAAACAATCGTCAACATAAATGGTAATGGTAAGCATAAAATTAAAAAAGCTGTTAAGTGGCGTGGCATGCAGGCAGTTAATTAGCCTGACATATTGGCCTATTTTCCTACTGACATGTGTAGGAACAGGGAACTGTGTTTGAAAGAAAAAAAATACACATCTTTTTCTCATTAACCTGACATACTGGCACACTTCCACCTGTTTTTAATAGAAGCGGCGACCGTTTCATTGAGGAGAAGACCCTGCTGTTGGCGGTTCGTTCTTACGTCTTTTTCTCCCAGCTCAGCGCCTGGCTCAGTGCCTCCCATGGCATCGTCCCCAGAAACATCCTGTACAGGTCAGATGTAACACTCACTGAAGACTTTAACACTGATGGGCAGTCAGGCTGCCACACTAGTGTATACATGTGTAGATTTTGTAGCTCAGCTCCAGATAATTCTTAAGTCTTTTGAGATTTAGCAGTGTAACAGGACCTTGTTTATTGAATCACAATCTCTCATCCAACAGGATCAGTGCTGCTGATGAGGAGTTGGTCTGGCAGTTTTCCCAGCCACCTTCAGAGCACATATTCCCAGTCCCCAATGTTTCCCAGAGTGTTGCACTGCAGGTCCGTGTCCAGTCACTCCCCAGACAACCCACCTATCCCACCCTGGCCTGCAGCATCCATACTGGCCTTCCTCCACTTTACAGCAAGACTCCCAGCCTCAACCCAAACCTTAACAGCCATAGTGGCCTGCCCACCCTCAAAAAGAACCAGGACACCAGTAAAGACAATCTTCTAAACAACTCTAATACATACAGCAAGAGCTCCAACTCCATGTCCAGCCTTCTCCTCAATGGCTTACCCATTCCCAATCTCCCCATCAACAACATCCCCATTAACAGCCTTCCTCACGCATCTGTGCCACATCCATTCAGCAAGAAGACCCAGGAGCCTGGTGAAAATCACTCCTATCAGAACGGAGAGCTCCCACAGGGCAACACTCCCCAACGTCAGGGATCTCCACTGTTCCACAGGCCCTCTCTCTCCCCCACACCCTCCCGCTCCCATTCCCCCTCTCCACTTCCCACAAGTAAAGCAGGGAAGTGGCTGTACTCAGCCCTCAATGGTTCATCTGAACCCACACAGGGAGAGGACTATGGTTCTTGTACCACCAACAACAATGAGAGGTCAAAGAATGCCATCCCTGAACCTCTGAGAGCTTTTAAGAATTTTTCCATTGCCGAGCCACCCCGCTGCCCTTCCCCCAGGCCTGCTGCCCCCGAAACGAACCCGCTTATTGGTTCCCTACTGCAAGAGAGACAGGAAGTGATCGCCCGCATTGCACAAAGGCTCAATTTCTGTGACCCCACAGCACCCCCACTCCCTCCCGGCCTGTTTGCTTCCGACAACCTTCCGAAAGCCACATGGGGCAGTAACCATGATGATATAACTGCCAGTAAGACCAAAGAGACTGAGGTACCACCCTATGAGTCTGTGGGACATGTGTGGTCCACTCCATTCAACACACCTGTGACTGATGCTTCTATTGGAAAATGGGAAAAGTCCTCACCTAAACCTGCAGCCTGCAGGAAGCTGAAAATGACTGAGACAAGAGATAGAGAAGAGGCAAGGAATGGGGAGAAGGAGACCGGCAGAGAGAAGGAGATGGACAGGGAGAGGGAGACAGACAGCTCCCTCATTGCCCAGGCAGTTCAAGACATCACTAGGCTCATCCAGGAGCGACTGTCTGTTCCGTCTCTGTCTCCCAGGCACAGCAGAAGCGGCAGTCCTCTGCACCATACTCACACAACAACAGTGACACACACAGTCCGCACATACTCACCTACCACACACATGCCCCAGGCCTCACACACTGCCACCAATGGCTACACCAACGGCCACATACCCAGCCACGAACCTCACAGAGGCAGCACGCACACGGCTGCCCCACACACACCTGTTTGCACAGACAAGTCCCAAATTGATCGGGGCGCCGAATGCCATTCTACCCGGGCCCAAAATGGTGCCCAGTCTACACTTGAAGAACCCTTATTCAGAGGCCAGTGCCACGCACAAGCTGGTCAGCGTTTACGAACTCCCCCACAGGAAAAGCTCAGAATCAGGACACCCAGCAGCCATGAATCCCCCCCTGCCTCCCCCATCTTTGAAAATAGCTCCAGGCATGCCCAGTTTTCTTACTGGACTTGCGATGGTGCCAGCCCAACCATGAACTGTAACAGAAGCCACGACCACAGCAAGCCTCAGTCCCAGATGCAAATGCAGATGCAGAACTCCAAACCAGCCCAGGCCCCTGGCCTCCAGGATGAGAACCAGGCACCCCCCGATTCTGGATGCTCCAGCACATCAAGTCCAGATATGACTCCACCGCCTACTGTCCTTGTAAGAGACTTCATTCTCTAATGAGCATTGTTTGTCCATACAGTTGTGTGATTGCCTATTTAGTAATCAACAACCACTCCAGATTTATCACCTGCACTAATCACTCTCTTACATGTATAAGACAAATGAAAAGTGATGACGTTCAGGCAGTAAAGTAACGGGTTTTATGTTGAGCTAAGTCATGCTAACTGGTGATTTCTTTATATCTGCTGTGCAACTGTGGAATAGTATATTTTTTTTATCTAAGCTCATTTATGCAAAAAAGTGTTATTTTATTTCACTAACAAATTAACGATATCAGTTCACTTGTCTGTTTGAAAGCTGTTGTCATTTATTCTCTTTCTCCAGCGAGCTCCAAGCCCCTCCCCTCTGCGTCCCTGCAACAGCTGGAAGAAACAGAATCGCCACTCATTAGATGCTACAGCAACCAAGGCCTTCCACCCCTGCACCGGCCTGCCTCTGCTCTCCAGCCCTGTAAGAAAAGTACACACACACACACGCACAGTAGCTTCGTGCATCTTCTAAATCAAATGTTTTTTTCTCTGCTTCAACATTGAACATTTACAGAGAAGACACTTGAGTCAGATGTAGGCTTACCTAATGTTTCAGCCGTGCTTTGTAGTCACTGTCAGAGTCCATAACACCACGCTCGCCACCTCATGTTTCCATCTGAAGCATTACTCACAGTGCTTCTCCAGTGAAAATACCACAGTACTTTAAATGTTGGTGATTAAGAGAGCTGTTTTCTTTATTGCTGCTGGGCTACTGAGTAGTTTTCTGAGTTAATGCACACACGGTGGTACATAAGACATCTCATCTGCCGCATTCAATTTCATCGTCACACTTTCCCGTCTTATCATATTCATACACACTTTACAATCACTCAAATTTAAACGCACACATTTAAGTGTCACCAGCAACAAACTTGCACATACAGATGATGACACATATTGTACGAGACATAGTCGTGCTGAGAGGAAGTTAGATTTATTATAACTTCAGCAACAACATTAAATCTGTCGCTTAATGTTGAAAGTATTTTTTTTTATGTTGCAGGTATCTTTTACAGTTTCAATCTTGTTCTACCAGTTGCCACCAGACAGGCAGCACCTGATCTGTGTTAACCATGCCCCGTGTGTTTGCTACAGGTTCCTCAGAGGAAAAGTCAAACAGGCTACTTTGACCTGGACACCTCTGTGGCTGGCTGTAAGGGTTTGCCTTGGGCCTCTGGGAAAAGGTGTGCACTTTCTCATTTACGAAGTGTGTTATTAAAGTTATTACTCTCCAACGCTGTTTGTCCAAGAAGATAAGTTCAGGGCATTTTATTTACAATGCAGTCTTTTGTCTTGCAGTCGCCTCCCACATTATCTGTTATCACAGTACCATCTGGATCTAGTTACTCATACTTTTCATCATGATTTTAAAACCTACGTCGTTGTCTCACTTTGCAACATCGAGGTATTTAGAGATTATATTGTAATTGTAATTAGGGAAGATTTAATCACATCCTTAGAAACAGTAGCCTCAGACAAACAGTTGCATAAATCAGCATTGCGTGGCTGCTTGAGACGAGAGGAGACCATAGCAGCTTCACAGAGGGCGAAAGCTGGGTCTGCTGACTTTTCCTCTCACAGTGCCACCTGCTGAAGCTCTGCTGTACTGTGACTGCATCTCGAAATGCACACATTCAGCTCAAAATGGCAGACAGTACTGAACTGGCTTTATATACACAGAGATTCATGGCTCTGCCTACACACAGCAGATGTGGGTGGGAGCTCAGTGCTGCTTCTTTATGCAGCAGATGTTTGAAGAGTTTGGTATTCTAGGGTGAAAGGCCATTGTAGCTGCCAAACAAGCAGTTTGGTTGAGATTGTTAAAAGCCATTATATGATATTGTTTATATTTAGCCAAAAAAACATTTATTAATGGGGGGGAAATTATATATAAGGTTTATATGTGTGACCTGTGCACAGAAATCTTTCTTTGTGCTTCCATTGAATTAGGATTTCGGCCTAACAAGTATTTCAAGGTGGAATCTTTGTTTACACACAAATAGAAGCCAGTCTGAGGTCATTTTATCTCACCTAAAACCCACCAGGAATGCATGTCATCTAAATACCTTTAGACACTCTTTATGTAATGCATTTAAAAACAAGTTGATCCAGCATGTGTGTTTTTAACCCTACAGGGTGTGTCCAAAGAGAGATGGGTACACAGATGAGTCACAGCAGCTGTTCAGTGCCAGCGCTCCACCTGCCAGTCTCAGCCTGCTGGGGAACTTTGAGGTATAGCTCAGAATTTTTACATTGGCTCAAGTCCACTTCACCCTTTTTGGCTTCCTAAACAGTCGGAAGGTTTTCAAAGGGAATTAACCTGGAGTAGTCATCATGCTGCAGATTTTACATCTTTAAACTGAAAAGCGCAAACATAGCTGTGAAACATTACCCACTGTAAAAGTGAAAATCAAAGGCATGTCAAGCTGTAAGTAAGAGTAATATATTTAAATTTCAACTGTCTCGTTAGGAGTGTGTGCTGAACTACCGCCTGGAGCCTTTAGGGACAGTGGAGGGTTTCACGGCAGAGGTTGGAGCCAGCGGATCCTTCTGCCCCAGTCACCTGACCTTACCTGCAGATGTATCATTCTACAGTGTCTCTGATGACAATGCTCCCTCACCATATATGGTAAGGTTGCTTTCTCTGTCAATTAATAATTTAGTCCTTTTTTACCTGCATACCTGAGCCTAGAGATGAAATCATATTGGTTCCTGTGTGTTATTTCTGTATGCATCTTTTTGATTGTCGTGTGTTTCCTCTTAGGGTGTGATAAACTTGGAGTCCCTGGGGAAAAGGGGCTATCGTGTACCTCCATCAGGAACCATTCAAGTGGTGAGGAATTTCTTTCACAGTTGTAGTCATGTTTTCAAAATCTAGCTACATCACAACGTACCCTGGCTGAGAACAAAGAGCCGATTACAGTAAGTAACAGAAGGAAATGGAGACTCCTTGTGGATATAGAGAAAACTGCGTCACTTAACATGCAGATTCAAGGGCACGTTTTGGCTCATTTACAGTGCAGAATATTTTTTTTCCCTCTCAATACTCATTGATTTCATTGTTGTGATTGATGGTAGAGAGTGATGCTCATTTTGTTTATTCTCATCACAGCATGTCGATGTAAAATGTTTGTAGTAGTTAAATGAAAGATTAAAAACCTGCCTGACTTTAAACCTGTCTTAACCCTGCCATGCTCTCTGGTTATACCCCTCAGACCTTATTCAACCCTAACAAGACAGTGGTAAAGATGTTTGTTGTGATGTATGATCTACGAGCCATGCCAGCGGGACACCAGACCTTCCTACGCCAGAGGACCTTCTCTGTTCCCGTCCGTCGTGACACAAACAATCAGACCAGCAGGAAACCCCTCGCCCTGGGGCAGGGACGAACCTTGCGCTACCTCATTCACCTGAGGTGAGATGATAGTTAGTTTTGTCTGAACGCTCAAAAGTGGCGTCTATTCAGCAGCGCAGATGTTTGTACTTCCATATTCATGCTCTATGTGTGTCTGCTCCGCCTCCCATCCTTCACCAGGTTCCAGAGCTCTAAGTCTGGGAAGATCTACCTCCATAGGGACATCCGTCTGCTGTTTTCGAGGAAGTCCATGGAGGTGGACAGCGGTGCTGCCTACGAGCTCCAATCCTTCACAGAGTCCCCTATTGACCCGCCCTACTCTCCCCGCTGCTAAGGCCTGAAGCCCTCCCTCCTCCATCTGGCAGGCCACTACTGAAACATTAGTCACAACTTGATGCCAGCGACAGACTCAGACCGTTAGTCCACTTGAAAAGAGATGAGTTTAAGGACCAGAGTCAAAAGCCTCTGATGGCCTGTGTCCACAAACTTGTGTTTCATCCCAGGTCATCCAAAACTGACAAAGGGGGTGCTACGATCCTGGGAGACTCGTCAGAAATAAAGCTTGTTCTCTGTTAAGTGCACAACCTGAAACAGAGCGGTTCAGTCAGAAGTTACAGTTTTCAGGTGTATTTCTGATGTTGTACTCCTGGTCAAGATGTTTGAACAGATTTGATGGCTAATACTTTTACCTGCAATTGTGTGTATCCCCTTCAGCGTCTGGCAGGAGAGTAGACACACGTGAAATTAGACAAAAAGTGATTTGAAGAGAGTCGACATGATGTTGCTCTGTTAAATCGAAACTCTAATTCGACCGCTTAAGTGTTAAATCAAGATTAATTTGTTTCTAATTGAATATGATGGCCTTTTAATAATAAAAGATTGTGATTTTAACTGTTTGAAGATTAGCTTGACAAAGAAGAAAGTGAACTCAGTTGTTTCCCTGTGATTCCTGAACTCGGAGCAGAGTTTTGTTCACACGGGGGAGGAACCCTGTGGCAGACTGCGGTGCAACTCATACCATGGACCACTGAAAAGTAAAAAAACAACAAAAAACAGCCGAACAAGCAATCAAGATAGACTCACGTGAAATCATCACTGCAGAACATCAGAAGTGCACTGTGGATTTTTTTTTTCTCAATATAACTGGAAATGAAACAGAAAATAGAAATATTCTAATACTTTTGTACTGTTACAAAACCACTTTATTGGAAGTGTTGCAATAGAAGGAATAACCTTAGTTTTAGTGTTTACACATTCACTTTCAGTTTACTTACCATCAGTTTATTTAATATTTAAATATTTCAGTTACTACTTGTGATGTCTGCCATGCTAAGATGATGTAGTGCAAACTGTATATCATAGTATGTATTTTTGACATTAATATTCAAATCTGAAAAAAATATATCTATATATCTTCTAAAGCAGTCTGGAAAATCTGCTGTGTCTCTCTGTGGTTTTAATTTTCCCGCCATGTTTCCTGTTCAGCCTTTTGATCCACCTGAGCGCTCACCTCCAGTTCTATGTGCAAACAGTAACTGGCTTTCTGCTAAATTAAAGATAAAAGGTGCAAATGAGAATGTGGGGATGGCAGGGATGATGTGTGAGGTGTGACAGCTGATTTTCAGCTGTCACATCCCCACACATTTTATATTACTTTAAACACTGGCCTGGAGTCACTGACTCATCCTGGTGCAAAACAACACTATAAATACATGTGTTGCGATCCATTACTGACAGGCCTTGTTTTTAGTACATTGTTGACGTTTTTCACACACAGCACAGCGCAGTCTTCAGGATGAGTCACACAGCATTCATTGTACATTAGGCCATAATTAGATGAATATTAGAAGAAGATAAAAAATGTGCCCACATGGACCATTTTACTTGCAATACATATGTGTAAGGTGCAATTAACATTTACAAATAAGTTAAATTGCTGAATATACTTACAGAAAAGGTGGGGATTTTTTTGGTTACCATATGTGAATGCATTTCAGTTATTTATGATCATTAGACTATGCAACTTCATGTTCAGAGAGATTGTTACTACTACCAGATTTGGTCTGTTGCTTTCTGGTTTAAAAAAAGCTGAAGGGAAATATGCATGTAGTACAAAGTGTGAGAAAGGAAAAACCCTAAATAGCAAGTTTTATTTTGAAAATTGAATACATTAGAGCGAAGCTTAATCTATAGCTATTTTTTGTAAACAATAACTGATGGCTGTTATTTTTGAAAATCATTTCTGAACACCCTAACTAAAATTAGTTGGGGCTTTTACTTTGAAAATATCCATTTTTTGTGTTGAAGAATCTTGTTCAATTTTTATACCTCTGCCAGGGCTTTAATTTTGAAAATCAATCATGGCTTTAATCAACCTAATAGCGTCCTATGTCTGAGTACTTTTTTGAAAATTCCAGTTCATAAGGCATACTGCTTTTCCATTAAGAAACTGGGATTTTATTTTGAAAATGTAACACGCCTGTGAGGTTCTGGACCTGTTGTCAGTATGTGTCTGAGAAAGAGGCAGACATTGTAAATGGCATGTATGAAAACTGGATCTGAACAGAGAATGTCAAATGGATGGAATTTTTTTTTCAATACAGAAGAGATAATAAAATATAGAGCAAATCATTAATACAGATCACAGTCCTTTAAATAAAAGGACTTGGCACGACTTCCAAGTTACATAACTACTGGATCCACCGTGCTGGTATTTCTACTGTCTTCAAAAGGACAAATTTCTGGAATCTAAAGCATAACAAAAAGATTAAATGGGTCATTCTCAGCATAAAGGATCCTCTGTGTTCTCAACACAGTGTTTGGATGTAAAAGGGAAGGTTATAAGCCTTTGATTCAGTAAGATGCTTGGAAGGAGTGGTTATGACAGATGTTGAGATTTGAGAAAAGGCCCTACAAACAGGAAAAAGTACATTTCTTGAAGCAGTCACAGGTGCAGGTGTTTTACCTGAGATAAACACTTCTGATTGAAACATCAGTGCTACACTGAAATGGTAAATACTGCTCCAAAAATAACTATCAGAACTAATTAAAAGTAAAATAGCTTTGTCTTATACACGTGGCCACTTCATTAAGTACATCAGTTTAAAATACTCAGTAATCCAAAGATCTAATCTGACAATCACATGGCAGCGACTCACTATATTCAGGCATGCTTAAGAAATCTGTTGAAGTTCAAAATGAGGAACAAAAGGTGATTTAAGTGACTTCGAACAGAGCATGGTCGTTGGTGCCACATGGTCTGGTTTCCCGGGATTTTCTTGCACAACCATCTCTAGGGTTTACAGAGGATGGTCTGGAAAAGAGAAAAATATTTAGAGTGGCAGTTCTCTGGGTGAAAATGCTTTATTGATGCCAGAGGTGAATGGTCAGACTGTTTCCAGCTGATAGGAAAGCAACATTGATCCATCTTCTTATCCAATTCAGGTTCAGATGGGTGGGGGAGGGGCCACTGAGTGAGAGGCAGGATACACCCAGGACAGTTCACCAACCTGTCACAGGACTAAAGACATAGAGACGGGCAACCATTCGCACTCATGTTCACACCTACAGACAATTTAGAGTCACCACTTGAGGCGATAGTGATAACCACTGCACTACCAAGCTACCACAGGAAGGCAACAGTAACAAGGAATCAAATCTTTGAAGCAGATTGGCTACAGCATCAGAAGCTTGCTGAGTCTTAATTCCTGCTGTGACATTCAGATGGTTACATCAGAATTTAGTGTAGAGAACATGAGAGCATGGATCCATCCTGCATGTATCGGTGTTTCAGACTGCTGGTGGTGCTGTAATGGATTTTATTGGCACACAACTCACCGCTGTTTAAATGCCACAGTCTACCTGAGTTCTGTTGATGATTATGTCCATCTCTTTATAGCCACAATTTACTCATCTCCTGATGGCTGCTTCCTGTGGTGCAATGCACCATGTCACAAAGTTCAAACTGGTTTCTTCAAAATGACAATGGGTTCACTGTACTCTAATGGCCTTTACAGTCACGAGACCTCAGTCCAATAAACCACCTTTGGGATGTATTAGAATGGGAGATTCCCAGCAGCAGCAGCAACTGTGTGATGCTATTATATCAATATGGAATAAAATCTCTAAAGAATGTTTCCAGGATCTTGAAGGTAAAAGGGGGTCCACCCTAGCACGAGTGAACTGTACCTAATAAAGTGACTGGTGAGTGCAATAAAGAAAGAGTGACCTTCAATGGAGCCGAAGAGAAATGTTGTGTTCGTGTCTTTGATGTGAGTTAATGGTTCCTCAGAAAAGCATTAGTATTTTGTATTGCTGCAGGCCTATTGATTTTGCACAGTGAGAGATGTGAGAAAACAGAGAATAAACCATACGACATTCATCGGTGCCGGGCTCACCATCTTCCAGATCTGCGGATTACTGTCTGAAATCTGGATTTATGACAGAGCACATGGGCCCAGCAGCTGATCTTTATGCCGTTATGCAACCTAAATCCGAACTGGGTACCCCGCGCGGGTACGTGGCGAGACCGCGCGTGGTGTCTCCGCATGTGACGTAGTATTTTGTGCAGGAGTGAGCGCTCGGCAGCTCTCGTGTGGGTTCGGTGAGTCACAATCGGAGCGGGCGAGCAGCACGCGAGCGGGGGATTCGTGGATCTCGTGTCCAGCTGGTTAGCGGTCTCCTGACAAAGATCACGACTGTTTAAAGATGTCGGGGGATAACGAAGAGACGCAGACAACCGAGGAGACGCCGATAGAAGAGAAGGTAAACGCGCGGCATTTCGTCTCGAGCACTGGGGACTGTTGCTTCGTCGCAACACTGTAGCTTAGCCTCTCCTCATCCTCTTCGCGCTCGCCGTTGTTGACATATTAATCGAAGCCAGCTAGTGAGACTCAGATTGAAAATGTTCGTCGCACATCTGAAAAAAACATTGCATTACGTCGTGATTCGCCCTTTGTTTTGATTGCTGGCAGTATTTTTGGTGTTCGCTGTCATGACATTCAAACCATCGGTTAGCTCAGCTGCTAAAATTAGCTTATCTCAGCACAGTGTCAGTTCTCATTAAACTACTGCTGCTTGTCTAGTTAACCAACTTGCCATCCTGGCTGTTGATAGGTACCGTTTTTAAAGCACATTTAGTAATTTATCCCAACCGGTGGTTCAACCCACGCGAGTGTAGGTTAGCTAGTAGGATATGCTAATGCTTATGCTTCCTTGTAGCTTGGTGTAACCAGGGGAGTGGTGAATTTAAACGCTATTCCGTGGAGGATCACCCTTTGCCACCAACATTTTCAGCACACTTGTTCAAAAAGCAGCTGTCAAACGCTGTCGTATATATTTTAGTCATAATTTCAAGGGTTTGGCAGGCTTAAACGTCAGCGTAGCTGTAGTGCTGACTTGAAGCTGCTGATGTTGCGTTCTAGAAACCTCGGATGTTGGAAGTTGAGTCCATTCCAGTAAAAGCAAGAAACAGGATATTCATGCATCAATAGCAAAACTCGGCAATATTTGTGTTTTGGGTTTTTTTGTGTGCGTAAAAACACTGCTGCAGCACGTTCACGGATAGAGCCTGGTCAATGCTCTGTGAGTGCCTTCTTTAATGAGACACAAATACAAAACAGTGGCATTGTAGATTAAATGTTTTGCAGTTTTACTATTGTTTATGTTCACTACCGCCATCTTGGATCGCTAACTCGGGGTTGGTGGGGCTGCTCCGACCTTCCGAGTTGGAAATCCGGGTTTAGGGGGATGTGTTAACATTCCGACCCAATCTGGAACGCACTGTTATTCTCATGCTTCTGTTTGTTTACAGGAAGTTGAGGAAAAGGTGATCAGTCCCGAGAAGGCAGAAGAAGCTAAGCTGAAGGCAAGATATCCAAATTTGGGAAATAAACCCGGAGGGTCGGATTTGCTTCGCAAACGCCTGCAGAAAGGGGTGAGTTATCTCTTGTATTTGTCTGCAAAACATTCAGGGTTCACTTGAGCTTGAAGCTTTTGCCATTTTACCTAAATGCAGGTACACTCTTCTGACCAGCAGGTTATTGGTATTTGTTATGTAAAGTTAGTAGAGAAATATTTCCAGTACAGTTTAGAGTTAAAACTGAAGCTGATACTTGTATTTTTGGTGATTTATTTGTTTACTGGTAAGGCAATTAATTTCTAGAATTGCATCCAGTATTAAACAGATTAATTGTGGAATGATTTTCTGCTTCTACTATGCTGGTAAAACTGTACAGGGACAGCAGGCAATTACAAATGGGTTTGGGCTTTAATACCCCATGATTGTCACCATTATACTATGACTTTTTATATTAAGCATCTGCCAGTAGAAGACAGTCCAATAATGTCTGAAGGACTTAATGTCACAGCATCATTTAACCCGAGTGGTCATATTCCAGAGAAATGTTTAGCTTACCTTTGGCACATTTTAGCAGTCTTGTTTGTTTTGATGATAATGCACTAACCAGGAAGAAAAATGTTCGTGTTCTTGCAGACATCTTCCGAGATTGGAGGAGACTGCACAGAAAAATAGAGTTTATATAACCAGCATTTTATTGAAATAATTAAATGTGGCATGGCTGTATGAATTGTGAATGTGTGGATGCAAATAAGTAAATGTGAAGTAGTTAAAATTAAAGAAAACATGCTCCTGTTTCTTGCATATTGGATCTATGCATTTAATCTGTGATGAAGACAGATGTGTCATGTTGAAGAGTTGGTGTTCTCATTCTGGTTCTTGCATTGAAGATGCTGTTGAAGATTGTTATCGGGTGTTTTTGCGTATATCTTATGGTGGATTTTATCCTTCTGTGTGTGTGTGTGTGTGTGTGTGTGTGTGTGTGTGTGTGCACTTTAGTATTTCCTGTGTCCTTGGGGGGAGGGGGGTAACCTACCTTTCTGTTTTCCTTTTTACTTCCGTCATTTGTCAGTAGCAAAACCACTGTACATGGGTTTCTTCATCAAGATCACAGTTTGTGGGATTTGTACTCTGAAGCTTAAACACCAGGAGTCGTCTTTAAAATGCCTCATTTTCACGGGCGCCACTTTGTTCATTTTGCATCTTTTCTGTCCCTGCAGCAAAAGTACTTTGACTCGGGTGACTACAACATGGCTAAAGCGAAGATAAAGAACAAACAGTTGCCGACGGCTGCGCCGGAGAAGACCGAGATCACAGGCGACCACATCCCCACCCCCCAGGACCTGCCCCAGAGGAAACCTTCTCTTGTGGCCAGTAAACTGGCAGGCTGATGTACACGCAGCCTCAGATGGCCCCCTTCAACCCTCCCAGCCCCTAACCCTCTACACTTAAGTCTCAGAGATGTAATATTACCTCTCCTATGCCTCGTATTACCACTCTGCCCCCTCCACGCCAGCCTGGACCCCACCCAACCAGATTCCACACCTTCACATTGCAGATACCATCAAATTCTTTTTATTTTTTGTTTCAACTCCTTGTAGTTTTTTCTCCTCTTTCTGCCTCCCATCCTTTCCTCTGTTATTGCCCCCCTGCCTGTCCTTCATGTCTTCTCTTTACCTCCATGTTTGTCCGTGTACACTGAAAGAGCAGCCTGTGATACCTCTGAATAGCTGATGGACAACAGATACGACTGTGTTAACTAGGAGAAAAGAGGGTTTGGAGGGATTTAGCGTGGTGTTCAGTCTGGAGATTATGATTGTGTGTGTGTATGTGCGCGTGTGTGTGTATATATATACATACATATATATATATATATATATTGTTTTGTGTGGCACAGGGGCAGAATGTTTTACATCAGATTTGTATTATTCACTAAATGACCTTACTCTAAATTATGTGGTCAACATGTTTGAGTGATTGAATGACTCGTGTAATTCAGAGGCCAAGTTCAATTTTATTAACACTATGATTGTATCTGCTTTAAAGGAGCGTGTAGTTGAAGGCTGGGGTGTCACGTTTGAACTGCATGCGCGATGCAGTTCTCCCAAAGGCGAAGCTTCACCTACTGCATTTTCATTCATTAAGATGCACTGAGATGATGTTGAAAGAGATGCTAAAAAGCTCGGGTGCAGCTCAAACACTGGTGGCAGGTAGTTCTTTCTAGAAACCTCGGCAAAAGGAGGGTTTCGTTTTTCTCAAGAGCGAAAGGCTGTGTTTTTAAGTTTATGCTGCGTACCGCTCCATTTCAGATGGCAGCACAGTCCTCTCTCAGCGACAGCCATCACGAATGAACCATCTTTAGAGGGGATACTGACCTGAAAGCCTAATTCCTTCAGTGGGACCAGTCTTTGTCTTGTGTACATTGATGGAAAAAAAAAAAGGAACAAATATTGTATTAAGTTTGGGGGAAATCATCTCGTATAATCACAAAGTAGTTTTATCTTTAAATTCGCCTCTGCCCTGCGTAGTGCTTTTACAGGGGTTTTACTGGCCGGATGCAATTTACATGTGATGTGAAAAGTCTAAGTTAGGACTACATCTGTCTGAGCTGTGCATGTATATGGCTGCCCTGCTGTCACATTGTGCCATTTTGTTTTGTAAATAAAGTAGTTTTGCACAAGAATTTTGTGTTGCATTAATCATTTAAGGTACTTTAACATGACTTAATGTTAATATAGTAAAATATAAAATGCTTTATTTTCTTCAACAGTGGGAACATTCCCGTGTTCCAACAGCCAGAAATTAATGACAAATACGAATAAAAGAATAAATATATAGCTTAATAAAATACAATTAAACAGATATTACATTTTAACCGAGGTATAATGAGGTATGCAGAAGAGCTTCTCTGAATGCACAACATACAAAGCAGTTGGGCTGCAACACAAGTAACACCAGGAGCCGCTTTGTCACCAGAAGACAAGAAAGGTCTGATGAGTCAGAATTTGGTGTAAACAACATGAAACTATGGATCCATCCTGTCTTGTATCAGCGGTTCAGGCTAGTGGTGGTGATGTAATGTGGAGGATATTTTCTTGGCACACTTTGGACCTTTTAGTATCAACTGCATCATTTAAAAACCACAACCTGCCTGAGCGATGCTGCCGACCACATCCGTCACTTTATGATCGCAGCGTGCCCGTCTCCTGATGTCAGCTTCCAACAAGATAACACTTCATGACGAGTTAGTGCTGCCTCTCTCTGTGCTTAAATGATTAAACCAAAACCTAATGTAAGGTTTGTGCCACAGCCACCGTAAATGAACAGTGATGGTAATTACCAAAATAATTTTTTCATGTTTCTGTAATGGTTAATCCACCAGTATCATCATTAATCAAAATTATATTTTTAATCCTAAAATGTAATTGTTGCTGTTTCAAAAATGTACTGTTTTACCAAAAAAAAAAGGGGGAGACATCTTATTTTATTAAGATACCAAATAGTTCTTTAAACAGGATCATTTTAATTTACTGGTGAGGTCCAGTGTGCCGGCTCAAATTTGGCTATAAAAATGGGAGTACAGTTTGTTATTTGCCTAATAAATAACAATGTATTTTTAGTTTAAATACATTTGCTACACACTAGGTGGTGGCACATAATTTGGTGAAAATGATAATGAGACCATCCTGAGCAGTTAAGCCAAATTTCACACCTTTTGCCGCAGACTCCCATTGGAGAGAGAAAAGCTGATAATCTACTAATAAAAGATCAGTGAGTTTTAAACGCACCTTCTGTGGTTCGCATTATGTATTGCAATCACTGTATTTTCCTGAGCGAGAACATGTTTATTATTACCGTTAACATTTATTTAATTGGGATGATGCGGTTTAACATGGTCCCAGCACTGAGACCGTTCGGCTGTGTGGCTGGCAGGATACAGACCCCGAAAGCAGACAGGAAATGAGCTTAGACTCAGCCTTATTTCTGGAACTCGCAGTGAATAATCAAAACAGCAGCAGAGCAGAGCCTGAGCAGAAAAGAACAAGGGGAGACCCAGATAATAAACGCTCACAAGATAACAAGGCGAGAGGAAACACAGCTGAGAGTGACTAACATAATAACTCAAGGGAAGTAAAACTACACACAAGACAGAGAATAACAATCAGCAATAAAATAGGCAAAGCGGGAACTGAATGGGGAGACAAGATTAACTTGACACAACTAAACAGGGTAACAAGGACGACAAAGAGAGGAATACAGAGACAACACTAAAGGGACAGAATGGGAACACAAAAATGGGAACACCGAATACCAAATAACCGAGACACAGAGACGCAACTCCAATGGAAGTCGGACTAGAAGGCAAACAGACCTCTGGAGGATATAAAGAAGGATTTCAAGGAAAACAAAAACACAACTGATGTTACAAAAGAGCAAAATTCTGACACAAATGATCCTCAAAGCAAAAGGAATCAAACCCACAGAGAGCTCATGACAAATACAGAGTGTGCCACCGAGGTGCTGCACAGAGAGTTAATAACTATTTCTAATTTCTGATTCTTGTAAGAAGGTGGGAATTTACATCCACAATACACAAATAATACATAAAATTGTTGGGACCCTTCTGTTAAAGAAAAGAAAAACCAACAATAGAGCGCTGCATGATTATTGTTTATAATGAAAGAAACTCTACAGTTAGGCTCAGAGTTTTAGTGTTGCCTCTGTGTACCACCACAGCAGATTTTAAATCCAAGTAAAATGCAAACTTGAATTATTGTGATCCAGTGCCCCCCTTTGCCCCTGGGAGGGCTTTTCAAGAAGGGCAACCACTGCAAAAACCTTTGCCAGATAAAACAAACATTTGATTTGGCATTTGATTTGACCCTGATTAAAAAGGTGCCGGTGGAAGCTGTGCCGTTCTTGGCTGAAGAGAAAGGATGAGGAAAGGCTGAAGGAATGTTAGGAGGGAGAGAGAGGAGGAAAGGCAGGAATGTGGAGGTGAGAGTAGGGATTTTAAATGTAGGGACTATGGTAAAGGGAGAGAACTGTCTGATATGATGAAGAGAAGGAAGGTTGTTGGATGTCCGTTAGAAGAGAATATGGAAGTCTGGAGTTTGTTGGATGAAGTGGTAGAGGGTATACCCAGAGGGGAGAGAGTGGAGCAGACGTCAGTGGACATGTAGGTGAAGGGAACAGAAGTGATGAGGAGGTGCTGGCCGGGTATGGTGTTAAGGAGAGAAATGTGGAAGGACAGATAGTCATGGATTTTGCGAAAAGGATTGGAAGAGGAAGGAACACAGGGTGCACACAGGTGGAGTGCAGCTTACATAGAAGATGAAATCTGAGTGGTGGAAGATGAAGAAGAAAGAATGTTGTATGGAGTTCAGGGAGGAACTGAGACGGGCTCTGAGTGGTAGGAAAGCGTTACCAGATGACTGGGAAAGTGAATGCAAAGAAGGCATTTGGTGTGTCTTCTGGACAGAGGAAAGAAGACAAGGAGACTTTGTGGTGGAATGAGGGAGTACAGGAAAAAGTGGGATAGTCGAGGTGATGAAGAACGTAGACGCGAGTACTGGGAGGCTGGGAGAGTGGCGGCAAAGGAAAAGGCTTGTTCGTTTATGTGAGGCTGAACACTAAGGAACAGGAAAAGGACTTTTAATGACTGGCTAGACAAAGAGCTGGAAAGCATGAGCACAACAGGTCAGGGTGATTAAAATAGAGATGGAAACATGCTAACAAGTGTAGAGCGTGTGCTGAGAAGATGGAAGGAGTACTTTGAGAATCTGATGAATGAAGGAAATAAGAGGGAGGAGGATGGATGGAAAACAGCCAGTGAATCGGGAAGTGTAGAGGATTAGTGAGGAGGACGTGAATGCAGTTATGAAGAGGACTAAGAATGGAAAGGCTCACATCAAGGAAAATAGAAATATAACCGACATTACAAAAGAGCAAAACTCAGACACAAATGGTCCTGAAAGCAAAAGGAGGTATGAAGATGCCTGTGAGGGAAAGAGCAGCTTGTTTAATACAAATCTGGGGAGTGAGAAAATGCCTGAAGAGTGGAGAGAAGTATACTAGTACCATTTAAAAAAAAAAAGAAAAGGGGCGGGAGGTGATTGCAGCACTAGGTCACTAGTGTTTTTTGATTATGTGAATGCTGATGTCAGTTAGAAGAGAATATGGAAGCCTGGAGTGTGTTGGATGAAGTGGTAGAGCATTCTGACGTTTACAGGACTATGTAGCGCATGCTTTTCAGTTAATAAATACAAAACTGAAGGCAGAGACCCACAAACAAGCGCAAATTAAGGTGGCTGCAGTAAAGGCCTGGCAGAGCATTTCAAAGGAGAAAATATAGCATTTGTTCATGCCCACGTGACTTCATCCAAGTACTTAAAACCTTGCATTTAAAATTATTTTTGAGCCGGTGAAAATGTCAGTTAATGGCATTTTTTTTGTAAAACCCCTTGAATTAAGACTGTAAGTCTGCACTTCAATCACATATTAATTGTTTGATGTAAAAATCAACTGTAGTGGTGTACAGCGGTAAAACTACAAAAAATGTGCCCTTTTCCCAACATTTTGATGGGCCTGAGTGCACAAAAGATTTTCATGGTTGTGTTTGTTTTTAATTTCTTGACCGTCAGGGGGCGCCGTTTCCCACGCGGCAGAAGCTTCCCTCGGTTTGGCTGAATCATTTCATCCATCATCATACCCAGAATGCAAAGTGAGACACCAAAACCTCAGCAACCTAGAGCCTGTCGGGTTATCATGGCGATAAGAGACACGTCTTCCCCCTGAGTCTCCGTAGCAACAAAGGCTTTACTTCTCCGCTACATGAAAACACACGCTGAGCTCCGAGCCGCGCGGAGACCTGCCGGACTTTCAGCCCAGATTGGAGGAAGGACATAGCGAGTGACCGTCATGGCAGCGTCGGAGGAGCTGTACACAAAGGTAACATGAGTGTGTAGCCTAATGTAGGTGCCTGCCTTTGTAGCGGGTCCGCTAAATAAACGTTCAAGCCGTGGGCTCATCTTCTTGAAAAAAACAAAACGTCTTCCCGACAAACAAAAGCTGATAGTTTGATTTGCACACCGGGGAATGTGCAGGCTGGGCGGCCGCGGCTGTAAATGAATGAAAGCCGGGTCGAAACCGCTTAAATTTCGTGTTTGTGTTTTTGAATGTAACCTTAAATGTCAGCTGAAATGGGTGCAGCTGACGAGCACACAGCGTTAACAGCTGCGGCAGAGAGTCGCCTCGTTTCCTCAGCCCCCCCCCCCCCACAGCCCTCTCTTCCT
>VOQJ01046592.1:0-18224 GCA_015052665.1 Apistogramma diplotaenia | reverse complement strand
CACCCGGGGGGGGGGGGCCCCCGCTTTCCCCCGCCCCCCCCCCCCACAGTCCTCTTTTGCGTATACTGACGTCTTGCACGGTTTATTTTGCCATTTTGTCTCCAAAATAACAACAACAACAAAAATCATTATTTACTTTCATATTTTGCACCCCCACCCCACCCCACCCTCCGCTATCTGGAAGCCAGGGGGCTGGGATGATGCAAAGGCGGTGCCAGCCATCATGGAGGCGCTTCTCGTTTATAAACCCTGTTATTTATTTTTAGCTCAGTGCGTCTATATATTGTAGCCCCATTAATATAGTTTCAAGTCAGTGATTAGTCCAAATCTAGCTCAGTGTCTCAGTTGTTAGAGCCCCTTTATGTGTGTGAGCCGAGAGTAGGAGGCTGGGTACCGCTCAGATGGTGCGACAACCGCCGCATCCGGACACTTTAGCATCCTTCCCCACAGCATCCAGGATGCTCATAGGCCCTGAAGCCTCGGCGTGGCTGTGTAGACTCAAATGCAGCAGCAGCTTGGGAGAGGCCTGTGTTGCGCTTTGAACTCATAAGGTCATGCTGTTGTGTTGCTTTTGTGTGACAGTGATTGGAAATGTGAGGCAGAGATGTAAGAAAGTGGTGTGTGTGAGGGAGAGGAGATGAGATGAGTCACCCATCCCCCTGCTTTGACAGCTGGTGTGTTCAATGTGAACAACAGTGGTGCAAAGAAAGTGCGTTGATAAACTTTTAAGTGAATCTCTGCTGCTTCTCGTTTATCTAGACCCAAAGGGGAAACAGATGTAAGCTTTTTGTCACCAAAAGGACAACTGATGCATCCTCGGGACTGTTTTGTAGCTGACTTCTGAAACAAAAGATGTAACCAGACTGCTGCTCGCAGAGCTAAAAGACAGCTGGGAAATTATCTGGGAACAATGACAATCATATATATTTATATTTGCTGGTTGAAATTGATCATGTTTGATTTTTGTGCACCGTGCTGCATGGTCTCTAGACCCTTGTGTGTTAGACGCCTACCTACAAGGCCCGGAGTGTCCCTAATGACCAACAGTTGGCTAAAAAGTGATACGTGAATAGCGAATCTCTTTATTTGTGGACAGGGCTTAAAGATGTCCCCTTTATTTCACAATGAATTTGGGTGTTTAAACAATGATGTGATTAACTGGCAGATTATTAATTTAGGGTTCTGCTGGGTTACAAAAAAAAATTAAGACGCAAAGGTGCTGCTTAAATAGCACTTAGGTGTTCAATTACAACCAGCCACCAATAAAGTGCCACTGCTGAGGTTGCTTCATCCGCCAGTAGGATATGGCTTGTAGCCATTCATCGACTCAGCTGCCTGGTTCCATAAGAATCTGTTAAATGGCTTTAAATACAGGTGAGTGTTTGGATATGTGCGCCAGCGTGGCTTCTGAGAAGACCAGGAGTTAGTTTCTACTTTGAATGGCGCTGTGTGTTCTACAAGGACCCTCTCTGTGATTTACTTTTCCAGCACAGGGGCAGGAAACACTTTGCCCTCTATGCACACAAGTCAGCCTTATAGGAGCTTATTGTGCAGATGTGAACACACACACATCCACACACACAGAGCAGCAATATGTGTTTGTCTCCTGCGTGACCCAACCGCCTGTTTAAAGAGAGGTGACTCAGAGGTGAAGGCCTTTGCTTTAGACTTGTGTCTGTTTTTTACGCTTGAACCAGACACGTAAAACAAATGAGCATCAAAACTGGTAAGAGGTGGTGAAAGAGAGCGAAGCAGAGACAGAAGAAAGGGACGCTCTCCCTTTCTTCTGCACCTTAAAAGGATGACTCAGAGCTGGAAAAGCTTTTCACCACACTGCTGTAGATTCAAAAATACATGCTGCATTTGGCTGTTTGCTGTACTACAACAGGCACATGTGCTGTATTTTTAAAATAGCTAGACTCAAAATTGATTTGTAGAACTAAACTAAGAACTAGGCCTGTAGCATTTTTTTTTTAGCTCTGTTGATTCAACAGCGATCAAGGGTGAATAGTCGAATCTTTGTGTGGGGTGGGGTCGTCTGAGAATATCACACACAGAGTTAAAGTTAATAAATAAAAAAAAATGCACTCTGTAAGAAAAATATACAATAGAAAACCATTTAAAGAAGGTCAGTATAATACAATAAGATGCTCACTAAGTTAAATAAATGTAAATAAAACACAACAAAGGTAAAACTAACTGAAAACTATAATACTGTAACTTACACTCAGCCCAACGACCCAGGGTGGATGGAAGGAAAATAATCTCTATAAGAACAGCAATTATCAGATGATATTAAAGTGGTTCTGCATAGCTGTTTTTTTTAAAACAAAAAATTGGTTATTTTGTCTTCATGAACAATCCTGTGTAATTTTTCACTTTAATAGTAAAGAGAAGACGATTAACTTGTGAAAACAAAGAAAAAGATCGACATCCTAATAGGTCAGGTCATTACTGCTATTATTTCTCTACACACAGGCAATTATAAAATATGTAATTATATCACGAGCCACCTTCTTTACAAGAAGGATCTCTGTGTAACTGATTAGAACATTATTCCTAAATGATGTTTTCACAAAGCTCAAATTAGTCTGTATAGTATCTATTAATTGGAGCATAGTATACTAAAAAAAGTTATTTATTTTTTTATTTTTATTTTTTGAATATATGTTTCTGTTTCTGCTTATCCAGCATCATTCAGTAAGCGGTTGAGCTCGTCAGTTAAAATTGGTTGTTGCAAATGAAACATAAGCTGTTTCTCACTGCCACGAGACGGTGTTTGAGTTTACCAAAATCCAAAGTTTACAGGAACTCGCCGGCAGCTTTAGGGCAGGGTCAGGCTGCCCGTGTTGTACTTCTTTCAGGGACATTTTTGACGCCAGGCTTCACAGTCGGTACGTCTGAACGGCCCTGAAAAGTTGCTGTGTGGGGCTCGATGCTGATAGGCTGCCTTTTTTCCAAATTTAACCAATCAAAATGAAAAACAGATTCTCTCAAAACATCTTAATCTGTAATGTAAAAGTCACTCATCAAAGCAAACAGCACTGCAGAATCTCTCTGCTTCCACAGTTGTTACTTTGTTTCAGATGTCAAAGTAGTTGCTGAGCTGTTATGTTCAAATCAGTGTTTATGTGATATTTTCTTTAATATTACTGTTATGCATGTCTGGCAGAACTATAATGGCAATAGAAACAAAGGCTGGTTAAGGAAGACTTTGGCCTTCCAGCATTGCTGCTATGAAAGGTTGCTTGAAGATGGCATATTTTTGTTCTGCATATTGTTTCTGTGATTGTGCAGCTTCTTATCGTCTCATGTTGTTTCACGGAAAATGAGAGCCGAACGATATGAGATAACCCGTCAAGCATGCGTGCACACATGCTAGTCGGTGATGTCACACAGTGAAAGTAGTAAGGGCCAGCTGATGTAATGGCAGGTGTTTTCCTTTCCATCACTTGGGGGTGTTCCCAGCATGTCTGACCTTTTCAACCCATTCACAGCACTGCAGAGGTCTATTTCTTCCGCAACTGAATTCTAATTTTCTCTCATTCATTCTGATTTCCTGACACACTCTAAGAATTAATGAGTTTAGTGGAAAGAAAACTAAGTTGCTCGTTACAGCTTGATATTATACTGAAAAGCCTAACCCTTATGGCAATCCCCTGACCTGACCTAACCCTGGTGTCAAAGCCAGTATTTGCTTCATATATTTATTACTCCATGTCCTTTTGTGAGTCAGTGAAAATTATAGCTAGTTTAAATGGTGAAAAGTTTAGTCTGCTGGGAAAATACTGAATGCAAATGTTAGCGGTGGGACAGAACATCAGCACCTTCGGGTGTGCTCTTACCTGTATTTCTAAATGTCTCACACAGCCTGTTTCACTGGTCTGAACCTAAGTTAGTGGTTATACAAGATATTTACAAAAAAGTCAAACTTTTTGGGCTGTAGGTGTTTTTCCGACCCGTCAAGTGGCAGGTTTTATAGTATTCAACGTCATGGGTTTATTTTTCCCTTCAAGTGTAATTGAGAGCATGTGCGTTGAGGTATTGCGATAACCTGGTTAAAGTAATTGTGCAATCATGTTGTACTCACTCGTGCATGAGGTCATTGCAGCCCAGACTGAACACCTTGGTAGATGGGAGTATTGTATGGCTGCATGTTCGTGAGTCCATCTCTTTTCTTTAATGTGACTGTGCAGCAGTGATGGTTAATGCTGTAGCATCTGACTCTTGACAAGCAGTGAAAATAACCATCCTGCAGTGGCAAATAAAAGAAATATTAGTTTCAGAAGTTCGGTGCTGCTTTACGGGAAGATATTGCTCTCCTTTAACACACTAGCTCCCTTTGTGTAGGATCCAGGCTGAGTGCTCGTCTTTGCAGCTACTGGTCTGCTGTTGTTTTCATTGGAGCGGTTTGTGAGGCAGTCCTGTTTACTTGCTGTGTGGTTCGTAGCTCATGTGATCGATGAACGAAGCTGAGATTCCTGGTGATAGACAGCCAGGAAGGCCAGTCATCTGCCACGGGGCAAGGAAGTTTGGATAACGTCGGTGAACGCCACTTGTGTCTGCAGACACAATGGGAAGGTTTCATCTGCCAGCGAGCTCCGGAGCTCACTGCCTGATCAGTTAGTGTCTGGTCTTGTGGTGCGCGTGGCTGGAGGCATCCAGAAAACCATCAGACTCACAGCATGAGCTAGAGGCTCGCTCAACAGACGAGATGAACCGGGAGTTGGAGTATATGTTTCTGGAAGTAAGTTTCTGCTTCTTTTAAAGCTTTGGATGCATCCCTCTCTCTCTGATTAAGTAGTTGTGGATTTTCTTTAATGAGATGGATGCATTGAAGGATAAACAGCTGTTTTTAGGCATATTATTTAACAGAATTTTAAACACTTTGGTTTCGAGTTTGGGACATTGCCTCTTTAATGGTTGCCCAAGTCCTGACACACCCTTTGAAATGGTTATATCACTGAAATCAGCAGGACAGTAATAACTTCCACTTAGCAACAAATCTGATTTTAGACTGAGCTGAATAACAGCAACATCTTTGTTATGGATTGACAAAATTGAATCAGTGAAAGTACCTTGTAGTTTTTCCTGCCTTTTGGGATTCACGTCAGCCTTGTGGGCTTCAGTACATCCTAGTTGGTTAGATGGGGAAGCAGTGTGGTCTTCTTCTGGATAATTAATCCAGCAGTTTTTGTATCATGTGCTTTCTATTGACAGGACAACTGTCGGTCATACATTCTTCCCCTTTATAATGTAAAGAAGTAAGCAACACGACTCGTACACTATGCCAAGAGTCAGCACCGGCCAAACTAATGTGATTAGATACTGATCACCGTCAGAGCCTCTTAGTAAGAGATCTTGGGCAATCAGTAGACGATTGGCACGCTAGTTGTACCAATTGTCTCGTTAAGGAGCAGAAACAATCAAGGTTCCTTCATACCAAGCTCTCCACCAGTGCTGAAATCTCTCCAAATCTTGGCGTCATGCTGTGTCTGCCCAGCTGAGCAGAAAAACAGCAGATTCTCACGAGTGGTATCATGTGACGAGGCTTCTGCAGTCTCCATTGACCTATTGCTGAGAATATGTGTGCAAAACACTTCATCGCATACCACTGCCACTGTCTGGTGGGTCGCTTTTGCTGATCTGTGTTAAAAAAAAAGTATTGTTTTCATCCACTTTCCACTTGACTCACTTTTGTGAGGTGCCGTGTACTAAATTCCTTTCGCTCCTCTGTTCAGTTGAAAGAACAAGATTATTTCAGTCACCGGGCCGAGGAGTATATGTTTAATCTGAGGAGAGTTCACCTGTGTGGTTAATGTTTCAGCTTGTTCACCCGCGATCTTTCTGACCTGACTATCGTATTTGTTTGTGAGATTCTTGAATACACTTGAGGTTTTCCGGGGTTTTTTTTTGCAGGCGGTAGACTCAGATAGTGATTCAGATTAGATGGCACCAAAAACCCAGAGCTATTTAGTCATATAAAAAATTGCATCAGTCACAGAAATCAGTATTTTTTTTTTATTTAGATTTGCATGTAAAGTATTTTTGAATAAATCTTGAAGGGGTTTTCTTGGCTTAAAATGGGCACTTAAGGGCTGACTGATCAGGGAAACATGATTGATCCAAACAGTGATAAGGAAATGAGACCGTATTACCTTACTGACAGACGTCTGTGCTTTCTGGCTACGTGATAAATAAATCATGCATTTGATGTTTGAATAAATTAATTCAGGAAACTGGTTAAATAATTTTATGTGCATTACTTTACTGTTGAGGACAAACCCTGCCATGCAGGCTTTCACTGTGTTAGTGAAAGTAGGGAAAAAGGACTTGCAGCAGGCCAAAAGGTTTCCAGTTCAAGAGTGAAAGCTCAGAGGTCAGTATTAGCAGAGCGAAGTCTCTCTAATCTGCTGTTGACTCTGAGCAGATTAGTAAACACGTCTCACGGATGCTCCGCCCCATTTCCACAGCCCTGCAACCCCGAAACACAAACGCTGTACTGTGTCCTGATCTTTGTGACCTTGAAACTTTCACTGCACCTCCAGCGTCCTGCAGTAGCAGAAATGGCCCAATACCCAGAGGTGTTGCAGTAGGATGCAGAGTGAAGAGGCAGAGGATTAAAAGCTGAAATGACTTTTCAGGCACCCTGAGAAAGATGAGCAGAAGAAAATGGATGGATGACTTTTAGGGGATATGCAGGAGTTTTGTGATTAAAATCGGGTCAATCACATGGTGCACAGTATTTGGTTACTGTAGCATTGTTTTTGTTTGTTAGATAAACACTCATAGTTTCTTTCTTCTTTGCCTTATTGTCTTTTGGATGCTTTTTTAAAATCTCATTCATTCTGAATCAAGACAAGACAAGTATACAAGCCTTGGTCATCGTGCAAGGAGTAGTGGCAGCAGTGTTTACCCAGCCATATGGGATTGTAATGAAGTTGCGGTGTAATTTACTGAAACAAGATTAGCTGGTGTTAAACTCAGAGTTAGCCTAGTCAGTTCCTGATCTTTTGTTTCAATTAAACCAGGATTAGCAATAGCCCAACATGTGCCTTAAAGACCGTTCCCTTATCTTACCAACCTGCTGACCCCGATCGAAGGCTTGCTTTGCTGCATTTGGTAATCAGTGAAGTCTGAATTAAAGAGAAGTGGTACTGATAAATACTTGATGTATCAGCAAAGTACTGCATCACTATTGGTGCCTTCATGTTACTTAATCAATGACGTCCTCCAATATAATCAAAATATATCACATATATACTCCCTTTGAGGCTTCGTCATTGATTTTATTCATCATCAGGAGTTCTTCTCAGCCTGTGGTTATAGTATTTTTTCGGGTCAGGGGAGCATTTATCAAGTTTGAAAATCTTGATGTTGCCATCCAGATTATCATAGCATAGACTTAATGAGTCATAGACTACAAATCTATCATCTTTTAAACAGAGTCTTAGCAGAGACTTATTATGTGTTTCTTATTTTTCTGTGTATATACTGTGAGCTAAGTCTTTGGTTTATGAGCCAATCATCTAAGTTGATGTAAAGAGAACGGGGAAGGGAGCTAAAACAGCTTCTTTCAGACAGAGGATGATCTAAGGATCCAGTATAAGATTATTTATTAATACTGTATTATTTTCATCTGTGACTCTTGCAAAGCTACTCTAGTAGCTCATAGTACTCCTCCATACGAATGCCTTTTAAATGCTCTGCAAGTAAAGGGTTTCAGGAATGTCCAACTGGGAAGAGATCTCAGGGTAGAACCATGATATGCTATAAAGATTATATTTCTTGACTGGATTGCAAACACCTCAGTACCCCAACAGAAGAGGTAGAGGACGTGGCTGGAGAGAGGCGATCTAGGCATCTTTGCTTTGACTGCTATTACCTGGAGGAAGGAAGGAAGGAAGGAAGGAAGGAAGGAAGGAAGGAAGGAAGGAAGGAAGGAAGGAAGGAAGGAAGGAAGGAAGGAAGGAAGGATGGATGGATGGATGAAATGAATTACTGATATTATTTGCAATTTTTTTTTTTTGCTTTTATAATTAAAATATTGACCACTGGCTCTTGCAAATAAGGTCATTTATTATTTATTATAACCAAAATATAAAATTATACTAACTTAGATTTTATTATTTTCAGAGAGAGCTTAAAATAGAGTTGGTTACTTTCAGAAAAAAAGGTGTGATGTCTAGAGTCGTGATTCCTTCATACTGCCAGGATTTGTATATGTGTACATGCTAAAGCCTCCTGTATGCCAAGGGGCAGGAGGGTGGACCTGCAGTGGAAAGTCACTGTGCGGCCTCCAAATTCCTGAGAGTCTTTAACCTGCAGTTTCACAGTAAATTACTGTACTGCCTGCTGATAAGAATCCCACTTTTGATTCAGTGAGGGTCCAAGAATGAAAATATGGATTTGGGAAAAAAGCTCAATATTTCCCCTTTAAACTATTTTTAATAAACAAGTCACAAGTGGAACAAGTGTCTTTTCCTGAACTATAAGAAAAGTAACTGGATATGTCACCATTCATATCCATAATTTCAAATCAGAGCGACAATACAAATAGAAGTTGGTGCTGGATTGTTTATGTGCTGTCCGTGTTGTGACACTGTTAAGAGATATTACTCTTGAAGAGTGAACACTTTTTTTTAAATCCCCACAAATTCACCACACAGAAAACATTTCACCCTCACTTTAGTGTGGCCACATAAATGCTACGTGTCTTGCATTCAGCATGTGGTGAGAGCTTAAAGCAGAGACACTTTGTAGTCACATGATGACTGATGTCACAGATGCTCTGACGTCTTTGCTCCTTTTATTGTCACGCCTCTCCTCTTTGTCTGCCACCCCGTAACACACCAGTCTGACCAGCATCCATCCATCGCTTCATCCGTCTGTCGTTGGAGTCGTTTGACCCTGACTCATCACATTTTTCTCTCCAGCATTTTGATGCATCTCTTTTCCAGCTTATTTTCATCATAGAAGATGATGTCCTTGAAACGTGTGTGTGTGCGTGTGCATGTGCACTCAAAGTGTGTGGTTTCAACCTACATCTCTCCTCTATTTTCTGAACCCAAGGGAATTTGTTGGTCTATAAATATGACTCATTACCTCTGCAGCTGCACTGTAGTGCCGTCCATCTTTTTGTCCTACACTCAGCGCATGCATGTGTGCAAATGTGCAAATTGGCAACATATTTCAGTGTTAACTAATTCAAGATAATCGTGCTTCACACCCAGTGATGTGTGAAACAAGTGCTGTGAGTTTGCTTTATCTGATAATTGCCAGGATCAGAAAGTGTGCTCAGTAGTGCAGCTTTGCCTCTGTGAGGTGTGATGATGCTCAAAACTCACTGTTGCTATTTTTAGCCTCCATCCTCCTCCTCTTCTCCTCCTTCTCGTTCTTTCTGTCTCTTCGTTGCCATGAGGCTGGCTTCTGGGCTGGTCTTACACAGGGAGCAAAAAGTGAAACGATTGATGAAATGCTGGAATGAGACGGCAAAAGGCAATGTTCACCTAGAGAATAAAGCTTATATTTAACATCCATTGTTGGAATCCCAAACAATTGACTTCTTTTTTTTTTTCTTTTTAAATTGTCAATGTTGCATTGATCTGCTTGTCATTTTATGCTGCATTCCTGTTGGTTGACAGTACCAGCACATAAGGTGATTATCCCAAATCTCTGACACTCCCTGAATTTTATCCCAACAAACATTCTTAAAGGTGTAAAAGCGGGAGGATATTGTCATCGTACCATCTGTCCGTCCATCCAGCTGTGTGTCTGTGAGGTTTTACCTTTCCGGTCTATAGACTCCCAAACCACAAGGACTCGAGCCATAAAATTTGGCGTATGTGTTCTTTACTTTTCAAAGATCTCTGACACTCCCTGAATTTTATCCCAACAAACATTCTTAAAGCTGCCGACTTTGAAGCCACAACCAAGTATATCACTTGGATTCTTTAACACATAATCGTTATCGGGTATAGCCCAAATTTTCTTTAAAGGTCAAAACTGCTAATGGACCTCCAAACATATTGGAAGGCAAAGGGATGGAAAGCAGGGTGGAACAGTTTCTGACGGAAGAACAGGCAGAGCAAGGTCAGCTTTCCAGCAGCTATGCCAGAAACCTGACCAACAATATTAAGATCATGGTCTTCATCACCATTGTAAAGCCTGTGTTACTTTGAGGAGATTAAACACTGAGAAACCACCACCACCACTTTTAAACAAAAAGAACCCAAAGCGTCACCAGTAACAGTCTCAAAAGGAGGTTTCTTTATATCTACCTTGTTTCTAATGGAGTTTGGTGCAACTCAGTCAAACATACTGCTGATATCTTAAACTGGCACACATATATTCAGATGTACCCCTGTCATTCAGAGATCAAATCCATCAAATGACACTATAAAATTATAAACAGGTCAACAAATGAAACTAAGAGTTAATATTGAGATTTGTGTGGCTGCCCCTCACTGAACCTGGTTCTGCTGTAGGTTTCTTCCCTCTTACCATGGAAGCACTTGCTCACAGGAGGCCATTTGATTGTTAGGGTATTCCTCAGAATACTGTAAGGTCTTTCAGGTGGCTGCTGTTGTGATTTGGCATTATGTAAACAAACCTGTTCAAAAAGTCTGGAGAAAGCTTGTTCATGGGCCTTTGCCCTGACGGGGCCATCGGCAATGGTGATGATGACTGTTGGTCTGTTTCATGCTTTCATTTCAGAAAACATATAATTGATATCTTCTTTCTCCAGTAATGAAAAAAAAAAGTCTTATCAGCTATTGGCTTATTTAATATATGCTGGTATTGCTATACAGTAGCTTCTGGCAAACAACTGCAGTAAAGAAATGTAAAAGATGTGTAACTGTAAAATTTCACTACGTATTGTGTATGTCGTGCCTTCAGATTTTTATCCTCTGGTGTAAAAGCGGGAGGATATTGTCATCATAGCATCTGTCCGTCAATCCAGCTGTGTGTCTGTGAGGTTTTACCTTTCCGGTCTATAGGCTCCCAAACCACAAGGACTTGAGCCATAAAATTTGGCGTATGTGTTCTTTACTTTTCAAAGATGTTCAACACGATATTCTTATTCCTGTATGTATAGTACTCTTCATACACTTTGGCTGTATTTATGTGAAGTGGAGAGTGAAGAACATGGAGGATTTCAGGCTGCTAATGCTGTGAGAGCATATGCTAAAAATGTGCAGCCTTTTTGTCATGCCTGATTGGCTTAGCCTAATTATGTGATCATATTGTGCTGTGCGATTGACTATGCCTACTTGACAATAGAAGGGATTCCCCATATCGAGCGGCTGACCTAGGTCACTAAACAGCTGGCGGTAGCTGTGTAGTGAGAAACTGGGGAAGCCCAAATTTCTAGGAACCATTCTATTTATAGTAACATCAGTTCTAGCTTGCAGCCTTGATTAACCTGTGATGCCAATTTGTGATTGTCTAATATGTTGGTCAATGACTCATGGCCATAAATAATACAGACAATGTCTCATCATTGAGCAGTATTAAAGCCATACCTACTGCTCAGCAGTATTGATCAAATGTAAACATGGTTGCATTATGATTGGTGATGTTATATGTGTAGTGTGGGTGCATTACATAGTAATATTCCTGTGCACACACATATGTGTTCAATATAATATGACGTGAATAACTTGTAAGTATGCATTATATCTGGCTTATTGCTATAGATTATATAAATAGAAAGACATTGTGTAGTATGCACCCTTGTAATTCGTTTGCCATGGAAATATTTTCTCTGCTCTAGGATGTGGTTACCAAAATGTATTTGTATTTGTGGAAATTTTAAAGATAATAATCACAGAATCTCTTACAGCATGCTTACATTTTTTCAGATTTAATGAGTATTAATATTGAAAACATATTTTTGTTGGAATATGGATTATATCTTTACCATCCGAGGGGTGACTAAAACTATATGGAAATAATGAACATAGAAATTGATCATCATGCTTCTCTTCACCTTATTGTTGCTAATTAGCCCCCTTTAATTACTTATTTTAAAATATAGGCTCCTAGTGAAAAACCTTTGGGAGTTGTACATAAATCCTGACCCGAGCCTTCGTCTTTGCCTTTTACAAGCAACAGCACCCAGATAGAGTTGTGCACTCCCTGCGAGACATTGTGTTGCCTCTATCTCTGAGTGATTGTAACACATTATGTGTGACTTACATGTAGGATTTTTTTTTCAGACAATTTTGTGGATATAAAATTGTTGGACTCATAGCATCACTGCCTGAGTCATATTCTGGCCAAATTTAGATATCTGCCTCACTCTCTGTAGATTCACATTAATATTTCTTAAAAAATAGTGCAACCTTTCTACCCCCTTAGTTGGGAAAAGCTTTGAAGACTTTTAAACAAGTAGTTCCCAATCTAGTGCAGTACTTTTGTGACGCTGTGCTGGTGCCAGGTTTTTGCACCCATAGCTCTCTTTCTCGCTCACTTTATAAGTCAGAACATGTTTTGTCATTATGAAGACAGTGAGAATTAAGCATGAAGGAAGACAACTCAATAGATTCTCTGCTGAAGCTGCCATTTCACACCACCACTCTTGTTAAAATCAGCCAGCCAGACGAAGGCATGAGGATTTGTGTGACCATGATGTCATGTTCAGATGATCGGTAGTGAAGCAGCAGGCAAAATTAACCACTTATTCTCCCGTTACACTCCTCTACAGTGAGGCCTTTGTCTTTTGCCTCTGTGACATCATCACGAGCAGCTTACAAAATGAAGGTTAAAGAATCCTTAAAATCCTCGTTGAACATCCAGGAAGGTTCCCAGGACTTAATGTCATGTGCATCACATGCTCATTTAAAAAAAAGTGGAATTTTAATATTTCTCTAGTAAAAATTCACTGTTTAAATTATTCTCTCTTATTTGTTCCCATTTTGCAGTGATAAATATACATTCAAAGAACAGCAAATGTGGTGTTTAACTTTCACTTTCTGCTCAGCGCTCTGCAGTCACCTTGTTAACATTACACTGTGGTTCTGTTAATGCTCCAATCACTGAATGGTCATCCATCTATATCCTATACAAGTTAGGCTTCCTTGCATAAGTGTGTGCATGTATCCACATTTATGATCTGGCATGGAAAGCTCGTCTCTTTGGCCATGTGAACGGCAGTGTCCACCACTGTTCCCACATTTCTGTGATCAGCTGATTGCCTTAAGTCACATGTATATGAGGCCTGAAACAGTTTAATAGGGATGCTTGTGTGTTTGTGGGTTTGAAGTTATCACCATGCAACATCTACAGCTGCTTTCCTCAGTCAAAATGTTCAATAGTTTGTTCCCATAACTTTACTGACCATTAGGAGCTGCGTTCTCATGACTGTGAAACACAGCACCCAGTGTTTTCTCTGAGGTCATGGCTATTAACAAAAAGGAGGCAGTTTAATAAACTGGCCTGTTGTCCTCCTTCATTTGAACTGAGGAGGAGGAAGCTTGAGTTACTCGTGTCTGCGTGGAGGACCAGTTGGTGTGGGGTTTATCCAGAGACATGAAACTCTGTGAATCATGAAGTTGAATGGGAGAATTTGGTAACAGCAAATATGGTGATAGAAGTATGACTTCTGAGGGGAATAAAGCATGAACGTAAGTGGGAAGGTTTGCTTCTAGAAGGACTTCAGTTTTTTTCACCACTGTAAATTATGTTGGATTCATTTTAGTTGTAGAGTTTTTTTTAAAATCACATACATAATTTCATTAAAAGGTATGACTTGGAAAAGAATGGAAATCTGGATGTCCATGGAAACTGTCCTATATTGATAATATTAACAAGAACACCAACAATATTTATGCAAGACTTAAAGTGAACCAGGATAAAAGAAAAAAAAAGACTTGTATAGTTTCTGATTTTATCTTCTTTTTTCTCCCCTTGTCCCTCAGTGTGCTCGGGTTTGGATCCCCGATGCAGAAGAGGTGTGGAAATCTGCTGAGCTCACGAAGGACTACAAAAGCGGTGATGCCTCCCTTCAGCTCATGCTGGAAGATGGAACGGTGAGGGTGGTCGGAAGAAGAGTTGGCTGGGAAGGAATCAGTTTCTTTCTTGTTTTTTCCCTCCTCTTTCTCTTGGTTTTGCTGTCTCTCCACAGGATTCCTCTGCAGAGAGCGCTAATGATAAAACCAATAACCACTAATGAGATGTAGCGGAAGCAAAGATGCCCTGAGGAGCATTTTTAATGTTCTTCACTACATTTAATTTGTTGGCTTAGAATAAAAACAGCAACCAGTGCAGAGGCATTCATTTAAATGAATGCCTGCTAGTATTAGAACCATTTACCGTATTGCCTGTAGTGATTTAAGATTTATGCAGTCATATTTAAAAACACACTTTATGAGTTTATATGGCCCCCCCCCACATCCCACCAGAACAGCTTTAACATGTCTTAGTTGTGGAGATCTGATGGGATGAAATGTCACTCATCCAAAATATATATGCACCTTAATTTGATGTTTTTATCATGGACATGAAGAATACAATAAATGTGATCACACAAAATACTTTTATATTGAAGTTAGATTGCAGTGATTTTTCCCCTCTGAGACGGCCCTAAAAACAAAATGCCTCTGACAGCAGATCAGAGCAACAAGATCCCCTCACTGAAGGTTCAGGACTTTTCTTTAATCTGTCATATGTCTGTTGATGCTGTCATTGTGGTTCTCAACTGCTTAATGTCTTCAACACATCAACAGTTTACAATAAATTGGTGGAAAAGTGCTGATGAACAAGTGACTTTAGGAGTCAGTCCAGGCCAGATGGAGTTTCCTGAAGCTTCTTTCAAGCTAAATATCACACACCATCTTTCTCTGGGCGGTGCACAGCCACACGAGCAGCAACAATCCAATTCTGGCCAAGGTTATTATACCTGAGTAAAAATAAAATAAAAACTTGACAATGGGTTAAAAAGCTGGAGTTGAAAAATTAACAAAAATAAGATAAATATATTGAGGAAAAAACCTGTCTGAGGCTTTGATGCTGATTTTTTTTGAGTCTTTGGATATCTGTGTGACTCTGAGTCACTTTTCTTCACAAAGTGTTGTATTTGCATTTTAGAACCTGTTCAGAACTTCATAAGTCTTGCCCATGACAAATAGCCTTCATATTAAAATAATTAGGAGGACTAAAGGCAACACTGAAACATTTTCAAACAATAAAAATGTAACCAGCAGCTACTCTGAAAACTGAAACTAAACTGAACTTAAAAAGAAATCTATATAAAAAAGCAATTAGAAAATGTAAAATTATAATAAATCTGATTGTGATGTATTTCAGTAGTTATACAGACGTGTTGGAATAAGTTCTTGTGAGTTATCTGCTAATCATAATAATAATTAGTCAGATTTCCTCTTATGGAATCAAATATGCTTATCAAACAAGCAGCTGAATCACAGTAGATCCATCTCACAACCATATAAAAACTGTGAAGATGAAAACACTTAAGGATAGGATGATACAGCTATGAGTCAAGGAAAATCAGTAGCCTGTCTCGTGATATTTCTGAGAACATGGATATTAAAATACTGTTCAAACTGTTCTCTTAGTGGTTATATAAGTGATGAGATCGGTTCAGACAGCCCCAGACAGAAAACTGCAGCATGCAAACAGTTTAAAGAAGAAATCTGAGTGGATTTTATCTCAGGGCTTGATTTAGCTTGATGTTTGCAAAACAGATCTTTTCTTCTGTTGGCAGTGGGGAGAAAAACGCATTCTCTTCTCATCATTTGGTGATGATGAACAGAATATATCTGTGGACATAGTAACTTTGATGATGCCACAGTGTTGTATTTATGATTGGACCACATAATCTAATCGGCTGGTCGGTGGTTGTAACTACTGGAAACAGCACTTCAAGTCCTTTAAATCCTGGAATATAAGCACAGTAGTCATGCTGTCAGCAGGTCCTTTCTGGCCTGGTTGTTAGGTGACTAAGGCAGTGATCTCTTGTGTCTAAATTTTTTTTTATTCCCATCCAAATCATTTGATCCCTTTTAACTGACTTCAACACGTAGCTGGACTCAGAGATCAGATGAAGCACTTTGATGAGTAATTAGTGAGATGCTCAGCAGATTTGCAATGCCTCCACATCAAATAAAGCCAGCCGAGGATGTTCAGGCATCTGACTATGATGTCTCCTGGAGGAGTTTGGACCATGTCCAACTGGGAAGGGTCCTCTGGGCAGATCCAGAACACACTGAAGGGATTGTCTCTCTGCCGGTTTGGAAACATTGCGGTATCCTTCCAGAAGAGGTGGAAGTGGTAGCTAGAGTGAAGTAGGTTGGGGCATCTCTGCTCAGAGTGCTGCTTCTGGGACCTGGACCTGGACCTGGATGAGGTGTAGAAGAAGAAGGATGTAGTTGATTCAGCGTTAAATCCCAGCCCTGAAACAGAGCCTGTTTTTGTGCAAAGTCTAATAAATATAAAGTATCTTCTGTTTGCTGTGATTTGGTGCTATGTAAATAAAATTGAATTGTTCTGTGTGGTCGTCCTCAGAAAATCGAGCACAAGCTGGATCCCAAGACGAAGAACCTGCCTTACCTGCGAAATCCCGACATCCTGGTGGGCGAGAATGACCTCACTGCGCTCAGCTACCTCCACGAGCCAGCCGTGCTGCACAACCTCAAAGTCCGCTTCATCGACTCAAAGCTTATCTACACTTACTGCGGTAAGCGCGTTGTTGAATGGTGACAGACTGTAATTTGTCCAGCTTAAAATCACAGCTCTGAGTACTGGAGTTGAATTATCATTAGCTTCCTTTAAAATTTAATGCAGAATACATTCGCATGCGATAATTATGTGTGAACTTATTTTAATCACCTGATTAAAATAAAGGAGGGTTTAGTACTTTTTAATTACTTTAAATAAAGGTGTTAGTTCCTCAGTTTCTTTCTGTTCAGCATTTTAACTACCTATGGCATCATCCTTACTCATCCTTTACTACTGTTGTCAGACAAATTCAATTCACAAGCGATAAAGAGATAATGAACAATATTAATCATCTAGCATTATAACAGCATAATTCCTCCGTATGTGGTCTCGCTGCTGATGAGCTCATCCTTCCCGTTTGTTTCTTCTTGTGTCATAGGAATTGTTCTTGTGGCCATCAATCCATATGAGACGCTGCCCATCTATGGAACAGATATCATCAATGCCTACAGTGGTCAGAACATGGGTGACATGGACCCACATATCTTTGCTGTGGCAGAGGAGGCTTACAAACAGATGGCCAGGTTTGTGTGTGCGCGTCTGTGTTACCTGAGTAGTCTTGGTTCAAGTCTTCCTGTTGCTCAGCTCCGTCTCTCTTTTTAGGGTTTGTAGGTCAAAGCATAGCCAGAAATAGCTACACGGTGGTCTCACTGACGTGCTCTCTTTTAATCTCACACGCCGCCCAGTAAGACGCTAGTGTCTCTGCAGGAGCCAGCTAGTAGATCTTTTTACTCTCGTGGTGGGGGCTCATATCAACACACTGACAACTGACAGTATGCTACACTACGTTTATTCAGATCACAGAGCAGTGAAGGACCACAGGCAGGTCCACTGTTATGTAGTTGCATTACTCCTTGTATTTCCACATTTACACTAATCATTAAATAATCAGTGTTTATATTCTAAATGCTTGACCTTGGCTCAAGCCTTTGTATAAACTTACTTTGCATGGGAGCTGCAACTGGAAAAATACCACTTACAAAAGAAATAAAGGCAGCAGAGAAAGGTGATGCATTAGAAAGTTGCACTGCCTAAGGATTGTGTCTCATGGATAGAACAAAGAAGATGACCTGCAGAGACATTAAAGCCTGCAAAGCAATTCAATTTTTCAATTCAATTTCAATTCAATTTTATTTATACAGCGCCAAATCACAACAAATAGTCGCCTCAAGGCGCTTTTTATTGTAAGGCCTTACAATAATTACATAATAAACCCAACAATCAAAAACGACCCCCTATGAGCAAGCACTTGGCGACAGTGGAAAGGAAAAACTCCCTTTTAACAGGAAGAAACCTCCAGCAGAACCAGGCTCAGGGAGGGGCAGTCATCTGCCGCGACCGGTTGGGGCTGAGGAGAGAGAGACATGACAAAAGGCATGCTGCGGAAGAGAGAGAGAAGGATTATTAATAAGTAATGATTAAACGCACAATAGGATATAAAGAGAGTGAAAGAGGTGAATGAGAAGAAACACTCAGTGCATCAT
>VOQJ01046591.1:49050-60646 GCA_015052665.1 Apistogramma diplotaenia | reverse complement strand
CCGGAGCAAAAAAACCCTTAGCGGACAGCCCCCCCCCCCCCCCCACCCCACCCCGCACCCTGTATGTGTGACCTCACTTTCCATTTTAACACCCAAGTTATCAAATTTGAGCAGCCAGACAACCAACATTAGCTACGTGCCTTAGGTAGGCGTTTCTTTCTGCAGTGCCCTCTCGCTCTTTGGCAGCAGTTCATTGAGTCAGCACGCAGCCACAGCTGAATGAATGACTGGCTCTCCTGGCTAATTTTCCAGGAAATCTCCAATTTGTACCAAAATAGTGAAGCAAATTATCAGTATTTTCATACCATGAACGGCAACTGGCAGTGCGAAATCCATGAGCTCAGAGTGCAGGCTCACTGTTTTCTGCTACACCGAGTGGTAATATTAACAGCACATTGTCATTATCAGACATTTTCACAAACTGGCCCCAGTGGTGGAGTTGCACCAACTGATGGATACATTATAACAGCTGCTGGTGGTGGTGGCAGAACTGGCTACATTGTTTAAGAGTTTGCAACAGTGCCTATTGTGCTCTACTTCAAAATAAAATTCACTTTGAAACACAATCTTTCAAACTAGACATCTCAGTGGCTTTTTTAGTGGCTTCGAACACTCAACAAGGACACACACAGGCACACACATGCCCACACACACTCACACAAGCGCACTGTGTATGGTCCATTTGGCATATGCCTCTTTCCTGTGTGGGGAAAATAAAGTTGAAGGGGAGTTTGCCAGCTGAGAGCTGGCTAACTGTGCAGAGAAGAAGGAGGCTGAATAGCACGACCATATACCACAGCACAGCCCGCAGCACTAAAGCACAGAAAGAGGCAGTAGCCATCTACATACTCCATCTGCGGAGGAGACAAATGAACTGCATTTTTATAGCTTATCCTGCTGAGTTGGAACATAAGAATGTGCTGGAGGTTTTTAGAGAACCAATTGGTAGGAAAAATGGCGAGGGAAATGCTGACTTGTGGGGAACCTATGAAAAAAAAAAACAACTTTGCTGAGCAAAATGAATTTGGCTGATTGTTTAAAAGGCAATGATCCTGTAATGAAAAAGTCATACATTAAAAAAATAAGTCTTTTATTTTTATTTAAAAAAATAAAATAAAAAAGTCTCATGCACACATGACAGATCTTGGAGTGGGCGACATAAACGGAGCCTTCCTGCATGTGGATCTCTCAGCGTATTTGCATCCCGCGGTCCCGTGTTTTTTCTGGCATCAGCAACATTTTTCTGTCATGTTGCCAAATGAAGCCGCGAGGTCCTTAAATGTAACAAAGATGAAATACGGGCATCTCTTCACTAGCTACCTGTTCAGCATTGATTTTAAGATGATAGGGCTTGCATTTAAAACATGATTACATGGCCCCAAGCTATATTTTTAATTCTCTTTGAGCCAGCGTGCAGCCTCAGATCCTCGGGGCGCTTTAAACTAAAGGTGCTGAAAGGCTTTGAAACAAGCTGCCCAGGTAGCACCGAGTCACAGAATTAGTGTTGTGTTTAAAGACTTAAAGCTTATTTTAATGCAGCTTTAGTCACACCTCTTATCACTTCATCGATTTTTCTGATATTATTGTTTAATAGAAAAGAAATGAGAAGATAGTTTGATGGGATTTATTTCAAATAGCGTCAGGCCGTGGTAACTGGCGTTCACGGCACTTAACAGCTGCAGCTTTGTTAATAAAAGGGCATCATCCACCCACATATACGCATATTTGATTATTAACCTGATGAGACCCTGATGGATTCATATTTTTATTGCATGTGGTATTACATACATCACTACTACTCTTATTAATACCACCACACCCCCACCATTACAGGTATTTTGAGTATGTAGCATTCACTTCTATTTTTAGGACTCTCCTTCAGTTACGGTCCCTTTAGGACGGAAGGAAGCCAACTACAAAGAGCTTCTAAAACTTGTGGAAGTGATGCAGCAGCTGCCAAAGGAATCTTTCCCCCCCACCACCCTTTTTTTCATAATTTTTTAAACAGTTTAATCCCGAAGACACAGACTGATCTACTTATAGTTTAAAGTGTGCAAAAGCACAACATTCAACCACTAAAGGTTTTTTTTTTTTTTTCTGTACAAGAATGCAAGTCAATGACTGTAATTTGGCATCTTAATTACAAAATAATAATGTGCTTTACTATTTTTTCTGCTTTCTTGTAAACTAGTACATTCGAACCTTTATGCATAACTCTAATAATTACATGTTTTGATGCATGCTGAATCATTCAGGTGAGGAAATCCCAGAAAGTTGATTCCGGCCATCTGGATGAAACATTTTCAGTGGCAGAAACATTTTGTCACAAATCATAATTATACTGTTGCATTAAAGGTATCATTTTGATGGAAGAGCGGGTGGATTAACTATTTGAAGAAACATAAGAAAATTATTTTCATAATTTCCCGTACTGCTAGTTTAGGGCATCTGTAGCATAAACCTTGACACCACTTGGCAGAGCACGGGAGGAACCACTGCTATAAACTAACTACATTTTAAAGTGATTTAAACATTAATGAAAGAAAATAATGTGAGCCAAGAATGTAATATATATCACATAAAGGTCAGTCAGCATGGTGAGTACAGTTACTTCGGGTATGATGCTAGAATTTCTGTATTATTACTCAAGTAGGATTATGACTCTTTAATCATACATCTACAGTGGATCAACCTGAGAATCCAGCCCTATGTTTTCCACACCGGTGTGTTTTTCTGATCAGATATTCCGATTTCCTGCTGCCTTGTTTCTGCTCAGCCCCTGCACCACCCCATTTAGAAAATCCTGGAAACACCCTTGTGATTATTGCCTGCAGAAACAAAGTGCAGCCTGGAGAACCCGCAGTACATAGTTTGTGCTATGACGCTCTGTTGACTTGTAGCTTTGCATGAACAGTGGTTTAATCAGCCTAAATGAAAACATCTGTGTAGGTGCATGTAAGTCATTAAAAAAAGTGATGAAAAAGTGCACCCAGAATAAATCCTTTCAGCACGAAACACTAAGCCCCCTCTCATTTCAATGTAGGCTGTAGTTTCCTTAACAGTTTGAATAAAATAATACCTCGATACCTGGAAATTTTTACTGAACCTTGTCGCAGATGAAAAGCCACCATCTTTCATAGATAAAAGGTTATTTTCATTTCATTTCATCTTCTCCAAACAAATGCCTCTAATTCAAAAAATAAAAATCAATGTTCCAAATGCACATTAAGGCTCATTAGTCATGTTTTTTTAAATTTCCTGCCATCTGTTACGTAACCCTAACTGAAAAACAAATAAACGAGCAAAAGTTTAATTATGATTTCCTTGTTTTTGCTATAAAAAAAGAGATGTGCACCTTTTGTCTGAATCCCTCCCTGAGAACATCAGAACACTGTGATTGAACTTCACGAGACACCCCTGAAGTCATCTGTGTAATGTTGTGTTTGTGTGTGCTACCGTGTGTCCAGGGTTTCAATTGGCACGATAACACAGGGTGAGTTTTGGGAGTAAATCTTTGTAGAGGTGCTTGGCTCACCTTCTTGGTGGAAACTGCACGCCTGCAGAGCATAGATTAGAGCTGAATTATCTGAAGAGTGAGCCTCTGCTGCATCCTCTCCTTCCTTAATCTCTGCTTTCATCTGAGACTTGTTATTGCTGTTTTCCTCCGACTGAGGGAACTACTTCGGGAACGCTGTGTCTCTCAGAACACCTTGGATGTGGATGGCAAGCTAACATTCTTACACACTTGTAAATTACAACAACAACTGCATTACAGACCTGCTCCTCCGGCATAATAAGGTGTTTTCTGTAGCAGCAAGAACACAGATTCCATAAATTTTGAGATATAGGGTGGATTTTGTGGATGAGGGAGGGTGAACTGGCAGCCTGCTCATCACATATTTACGCTTGGCCAGGGACCCCTTGGCATCGCATTTTACCCCGCTGGGTGCCCACGTTAAGGTTTTTTTGGTCTCCCAGCAGAAGTCCCAGAGTAGCTGAAAGAGACACATTTTTTTCTGCAGGGCTCGTCACGTCGTAAGCTTAGTCACTGTGGTAACAAAAGACATAAAAACAAAGTGGGGAATTTTCACAGTTGTGAGAAGTTTGCATTTGAACATGTTGGATAAAGGGTTTATCTTTGGGTCCATCTTCAGGGTAGATGTCCTTTATATGATCGTCCATGCTGTGCATTCTGCCAGGAACCACGAGGAGACGTAGTAAAGTAGATAACGATCCAGTGATAAGTGTCAGGAATCAAAAAACACGTGCTAAGCCACCGCTTTGTCTCATTTCCACTTGCACTTGCACCGTTTGCTCCTCTGCTTCGGCCTCGTGTTTGCACAAGAGATTGAACCATTTTCCTGCTCTCTATTAAACACCGAGTTTATTCTTCCCAAACACCGAAACATACGTCTGATTAATTACAGCAAAGCAAGCCGCCTGAGCAAACCCGACTGATCATTATTAGCTACTCAGCTGAATCAGGCAGTTTGTCAGGCATCTTGTCTCAATCAAATCAAGATGTCAGCATCAACAGCTGGCCCGTTATACGTCTCCAGATTATATGTGCTTGTGCTCCTTTCCCTTACAGATGCGTGTCTGCTAGGAGTAAAACAGTGCATTTTGGTGGCATTAAGAGGAGTCGTCTTTCAGGTAAGATGTGTGCTGCACTCTAGAATTCACTATTACTGCAGGTGTGCAGTATTATTTCAGTACTTTGTGTGCATTCTCGCAGCCAGTTGTTATAACTGTAGCGGGCAGCTGATAAGTTGTTTTGTATAGGATTAGGTAATTTGGCATTAATCCCCTTACTGGCTTAAATCGAGTTACTCCCTGCTATCAAGCTTACTAGTTGGTAAAGCTAAGAATACAACATACATGCTACTACAATTACTGCCTGCTTTGGAACACTGCCATACTTCAGGTCAACTGACAACAGATAATTGGACCCAAAGGATGACTTGGACTCAAGGCAGGTGTTGTTTAAAGCAGTTGTATTTGTTAAAAAAATTTCTGGCCTGTACTTGGCAGCTGGCAGGCAGGAAAGAAAGCAGTAAAAGTGAGGGAAAGTTTTCCAGACTGAGAAGAGAAAACAAAATAGGTCTGACTACTGAGGTACAAGAAAATATTGATTATCATGGAAGACGTGTTAGCAGTTCACAGTGTACAACATACAGATGAGTGAGACATGTTTTCACTCCCAACTGGTCACATATGGAGAAGAAACACTGTACCACTGTGGAGAATCTAAATCTTCATCTTTAAAGATGGAAACCAGAGAAATTAATGAAAAAGAAAAATATGGAAAATGACAATAATTTGATTACCACTCCATACTTACCCATAAAGGTCTTGAACCACCCCCTTGTGTTTTAAACATTTTTCTTCCAAGGAGCCAGACGTTCTTTCAGTTTAAAAAAAAAATAGCCTGGAGCAACAGTTCTTCAGGCTTTTGACATTGGCTGCTTTTTCACTTATCTTCAGTTATCAGAGGAATCTTTTTCTTTGTTTGTTAAGCCACTTAAAACTGACCTATGGATCATTCGAGTATAAAAAAGAAGTCACGGATGCAGCACCAGTCAAAAGTTTGGACAATATTGAATAAAAATGTCCTGACAGGCCTGTACAGGATGTACCCTGCCTCTCGCGCTGTGATAGCAGGGATAGGCTCCAGCCCACATCCTCCCCTGCACTCTTGGCTCCGTACATAGAAACATACTGTATATTCCTGTGTATGTTTCAATAACTCACTGCACACATTTCCCATTTTCCAAGCAAAAGGAAGGATGACTCAAGCAGCACTGTACTCTGTACTAAGCAGTTTTTATACAAATGAAGTAGCATTTCTGTATTTTCAGCAGTGTGAAATCTGGGTATGTACGGCTGAATTGAATTGAATTATAATTTTATTTATATTGCACCAAATCACAACAAACAGTCGCCTCAAGGTGCTTTTCAGTGTAAAGACCCGACAATAATACAGAGAAAACCCTACAATCAAAACATTTGGCAACAGTGGGAAGGAGAAACTCCCTTTAATTGGGAGGAAACCTCCGGCAGAACCAGGCCCAGGGAGGGGCAGCGATCGACTGCGACGGTGGTGAGGGGACGGAGACAGGAGAAAAGATATAAAGCTTGAATCAATGTCTACCAGTATGCTGTGCATATTATGTGCAGAGCTACATCTGCTATGTGTAGATTTACAGCACTGCACTAGATGGCACATTTTATGTCACACCATCTGCTGAACCGAAGCTCATCTCCCCTTCATCTGGATGACTTTCAGGAGAAAGAAAGCATCTTCTTAAACTGTGTGGGAAGGTCTAAGATTGGAAAACAACATTCCCTACAGGGCTTGTCGTGAACTTGCATAGCTTTCTTTTTGTTTAGATACCCCCTTGCAATGTAATTTTTTCCTTAGTTTAACTATCGATCCATTAAAAAGTCAGCGGGGGTGTGCAAAAAGGCAGAGATTGGTTAGGATGGCACCATACTACCCTAAACACCCCCCACCTTATGCTCAATGGAGCATTTCAAGACACAGCTGGGATCTGCAGGCCATAATCTGGGGATTTCAGCTGGCAGTCAGGTGTGAAGTGTCTGACAGACAGAGAGGTCAGTTGAAACGGCAGGGAGCCAATATCACTGCCCACTATTACGCTGAACACAGAGGGGGGGCAGCTGCAACAAAGCTGCAGGAAGAGCTGCGGTGATCAGAAAGAAGAAGTCACAACATGCTTATCAAAATGTTCGCCTTACACCGCCGATAAGAAACAGCAAAAAACATAAATGCACTCAGAACAGACAGGCTACAGGTATTATTTTGAAGTGCAGCTGCAGTAATTCCTAAAAATGCATTGTTCATATATACATACTGGACTCTTGATTATTATTATTTTTTTATTCAAAACCATTTTTTTTGGTAATATATTCATATATTCATTGCATTCAGTGTGTGCGCAGGTCTTACACACGTGTGTATTTTGAATACAGATTTATGACTTCAAGGTTCAGTGCATTAGGAAACCAATGCATTTTAAACTGGAGCTGTTCATACGTGCATGGATACTTCAGCTAATGGACACTTTTTCTTCCGTGTCCATGACCAACCTGTTCAACAGCCATTTAGTTGGAGAATATTTGAATGGCGAGAGTTATTTATCAAGCTGGATGGCTAATCAAACAATGGCTGTGATTTTGAGACAAACAACTCTCCAGCCTATTTTTCTGCAGAAACAGAGGGATCGCCGGGCTCTGTTCTCTGCCTCTCTGTTCTCACACACACTAAAGCTCTGTGTTCTCCTAATTAGAAGGCAAACAAGATCAGGTGGATGATGACAAATGAAACTCGGAAAGGTTTTCGCTGCAGAGAGAGCTTTCCAACTGTAGCAAAGCCACTGTTAACAGTCAAATCCATCACATAACACCAAAAAAGATATTTCTGATTGTTCGAAACATCTCCTGTGATCTCCTGTATTTTTCAGTCCTACAGACACTGCTTACTTCTATAATCTATATCTATGCATATCTTGCTATGATAACCTCTCAGGTCACTCTGAAGCGTTACTCTCTGTCAGTAGCTGTAAAGGGGCTCTTTCACTCCATCAGGCTGAGCCTGAGCAAAGTACAACTAATAAGTCTTTGTGGTAAAATTATTATGAAAACTGTCACTCTTAATTTATGAATTCACTATAACCTCACCAAGTGTAGCTCAGACCCAGTCTCTTTGGGCACCAGTCACGAGCTCACCCCATGCATGTGCAAAAATCGAAAACTTCACAGTGAAGCCGTGTCTAAGCTATTATTTAACAACTGCTATGCTGCGGGAGCCTTTAGAAAAGTTTTAATATGCAGAATTTTCTTTTCACTGCACATTCACTCTCGCTAAAGCTCATCTTACGTACCAGACAATAGACAAGTTTTTTAATTCCGCTGTAATGAGAATGGAGATTGCAAAACTGGTAAGAAACAAAAACACCTCCCTCCCTCCCTGCCTGTACCCTCATGCATGTGAAGTCTGCCTTGCATGGAGCAGACAACAAATTAAACAATCTGCTACATTAGATAAGGATAAAAATCTTAAATCTTGAAATGACAGATTTGGAATGAAAAATAGTCTGCTTTTCTCTGTTTACTGGGTTGACAGATTACAACATGTTGATTGAAAATGCTCAGGGAAAAAATAAATCTGAACCCATTCTGTTTGATCTCTGATCTGCTTTCATTTTTCTTCCATGCTGAGGACCAAATGTACGACCCTCCACCTTCGTGCTGAGAGGCCGTTGTGGATACTATGATCGGTGCAGGCCTGAAGAATGGCCAGTCAGTCTGTCAGCATGAGACTGACAGCAGTGACAATACATAAGCTAACTTTAAGCAGCATATTTTGTTATAAAATCATCAAAGAATAAGTGGGATAGGCAGGGAGATGTAGAAAGCAGACAGGAGTACTGGGAAGCTTGGCGTACAGCAAAAACTATGATGGACTATGACGGCTGCAGACAACATTGTGATCTGTAGTGAGAGTAGGGAGCAGGTGGAAGAGAGCACAGAGAGGTGGAGATATTCTCTTGAGAGGAGAGGAAGGAAAGTCAGCTGAAGCAAGACGTGTGTGTGAATGAGAGAGAGGTGAAAAGGTGAAGATTCAAGGAGTAGAGATGGTGAAGGTAGATGAGTTTAAATACCTGGGGTCAACGATGCAAAGTAACAGACGGTGCACAAGAGGGGTGAAGAAGAAAATGCAGGCAGGGTGGAGATGAGTGTCAGGGTGATTTGTGAATGAAGGGTAGCAGCGAGAGTGAAAGGGAAGGTCTGCAACATGGCAGTCAGGCCTGCTATGACGTATGGAGATGGTGGTACTAACAAAAATACAGGAGTTGGATCTGGAGGTGGCAGAGTTGAAGATTTTTTACTGGGAGCAACCAAGATGGACAACATTAGAAATTAGTACGTACTGTAAGAGGGACAACTCAGGCTGAGCAGTCTGGAGACAAAGTCAGAGAGGCGAGGCTGAGATGGTTTGGATGTGCACAGAGGAGGGATGCTGGATGTACTGGACAAATGATGTGGAGCTGCCAGGCAGTAGGTAAAGAGGAAGACCTCCTCAGAGGAAGTTAATGGATGTGGTGAAGGAAGACATGCAGAATGTTGGTGTGACAGAGGAGGATGCTGGGATAGTGCGAGCTGGAAGCAGATGGACCATTGTTAGAAAATTATAAAGTGGCAAGAAAAGACCCTTGTTATTTAAAGAAAACCTTTAATTTAAGAGTCTAGTTTCATTTGAAGTTGCCATTTGGTTCGTTTTAAGAACCAAAATGCCTTGGCAACAGGCCATAATACAGGAGGTTGTGCAAACATGATAATTCTTTTGGAGGGAGACCGTCTCTCTGTTCATAACAACATCAGTGCTGGTGTGCTCTGATCCTCAGAAAACAGAGGAAACACATCTCCACTTTAAGTACATCAGCTCTGCTTATATGCAATTCATGCATCATTATTACCACCATCAGAGGACACACAACATTGTGACAGTTGTTAAAGTTATAGTGAGTAATTACTGTGTGCTGCTGTGATGACATGCAAAGACTTATTCAGATGATTTTATAACAGAAACTATTTATTACTTTTAAAATAGCCTGCAGCAGAAAGTTCGATTGAATTCAGTTGAACTGATATCTACTTAGCGCAAGCTTAAGCAGCTTGATTAATAGAGGTTTGGAATAATAGACCTTCATCTGGCCTGAGCACAAGAGGAAACTCGGTCAGTGGCTGAGAAGTCCTTCCTAATGATTAGCTAATGACTTTAGTGTACCTGTGAATAGATTAACCCAAACCTAATAAAGCTTCTTTGGATCCCCCACTTCGTGGATTTGCTCATGAAGAACGGCAGAGACAGGTTTCGGAAGCATCAGCTGATTTGGATTATGGAAGGTAATCAGGGCTGAGCCCAGCACAGAGCTCCCAATCCATTTGTTTAGCAAGATTTGCACCTGTCGCTCTACAGGCCCTGACATACTGCCGAATGCCGCATAAACAATGACTTCAAAATTAGTAAAACCACTTTCTGATTGAGTTATGTGGGCTGCATTCCAACAGACATAAAATCAGAATAAATGTAACTCATTTTTTTTTAATTACATTTGCTTGGAATACATTTTGGTCTCTAATTCCTGTGGTGGCGAAGATTAACAGTCCAATCAGTTTGAAGTTAGGGCGCAAGTGAAGCGTGAATTTGAAGGGGGAAAGAAACAGTCAGCGGAGGAAAGGAGCGAATCAAGGAAAACAACTTTAAATAAAACACACCAGACAGATGGTTGAAAAATGTAATTCTGGCCCTATTATCGACTTTTCATTTTTCTGCTCTCGCTGGGAACCCACTCTATCATGCTGACACTTCCAGCGCAGTTAGCTCGCTGACAGTGACTGCCTTTCTGTTCGCAGCGGCCCAAATCACTGATTCCTGACTGTGAAAGAAACGGAAACATCCTGTAAATCATTTATTGTCACCCCACCGAGAAGAATAAATGACACAAAAGTTATTCTCAAAGTTCATCCCAAAGAGAAACAGTGGATAGACCGAGCGGTAACACACGCTAACGCGGGTTGTATCAACAGCTGTGGTTTCTTTCCGCCGTGACCACGATCATTCCTCGGAGACCACTTTGACCACGATGATGAAGTTCCTCTACTGTCATTAAAAAAAAGTAATCCAAACCATGTTTTTCCAGCCTTATCAAACTATGGAACTACAGCTATAACATAATCTCTAAATTAGCTGCAGCCGAGCCATTTTTCCGGCTAAACAAAGATTAACTGTCGAAGACGTGTAAATTAGCAATTTAGGAAGGTGCTGACAAACTGATATGTGGGGCAAGCTTTAAAAAGACGCCCAGGCTATTTAAGGCATAATAGAAAATTTCCCTAGGCTGTGATTAGTGTTGGAAAACATTTCAATTACCTGGTTACAAAAATACCAAAACTCTGTTGTGAAAGCTTTGCTGCCAGTAAGAAATGAGCTTGTTTCACTCAAACATTTATTAGAAAGTAGAAGCACAGAGAAACTTTAAACAATGATACCAAAGGCCATCATCTTATTACATATTATATTTAAATAATACCTTGGCACACACTTTTTTCTATATTTCAATGTGCTTGCATTTTTGCATTTAAGCAGACTATGATACCAGACTCCCAAATAAGTGCTACTGGTTGTGCCGCAGACCCTCTCTGCTTTGACACAGTGCACGCAGCACCTTTCCTGTTTAACTTTTTCTTTATTTTATGTACAAGTGTCTCGCTGCTATACTTCACAGCACATTCAGTCATTTTTGCTGGAACTGATCTTTCAGCGTCTGCAGCTCCTTTCAATCAGCCACATTTTTTGTGTGGGCCAGAGATAAGGCGAGCCACAATCATCCAATATCTGCTTAACCTGCGAGATCTGTGTCAAACACATTCTTCTTTATTACGTAGGCTAGACAGAAAGTTGTGCAATCTTCACTTGAGTTTGGTTTCTTAGCTTCTATCGACCCCCCCCCCCCCCCCCCCCCCCAAAAATTTTTTTTTTTTCTTTGTGTGTGGGGGGGGTCTTCCCCCC
>VOQJ01046591.1:33461-45294 GCA_015052665.1 Apistogramma diplotaenia | reverse complement strand
TACAGTGTTCTGCATATAAGTACTCCTAACACCATTGTTATTAGTCTTACAAAAATAGACAAATTCTACTCTTTAATGTTGTGGTGGAGATTGAGAGAAAGGTGATTTGGTTGCTTTTGGAACAGTTTTTTTTCTCTTGACAGCATTTTATAATCCTGCAGGATGATCTAAACTTGCATGTGAGATGCAACCTGATTTAACTGTAGCTATTAAAATTTGCAGTGTAAAAGTATTTTTATTCAGAATATGCCGATGCTGGTAGAGGAAGCTACCCGATCAGAAGGGTGAAATTTCTGCTATTTTCTATTATAGACAGATGAGATGCACATGCAGAGTGTTCACTATAGACTCTGAAGATCACCACATCCCCAATATCACAAGGTCAGTGGTTGAAAACGACATCAATCTAGGATTAATATTTGTTGACCTTCCCAGAACCCAGAAAAGTTACTGCAGTGTATAAAATCTCAGTGTAAAGTATTTGAAAGCTGGCTTGAGAAAACAGATGTGATCATTCATACTGGGCTGCACAATACAGGAGCAATGAAGAATTAAAGCTGCAAGTGGCGCTGATCGGGCCCTCGCACCCGGGCGCAGGTTGAGCCCTGGTGTGGTGCTGCAGTCAGGGGTGTTACAGACTCACCTGGATATTACTAGCTCAGTAGGCTGCTCAGATGTTGCATTATTTGCATTACGTGTCACGATGCTTGCATCCATCATTGAAAATTTAACACTCATGGGATGATCATTATCAGTCTAATGCTGATTTCCTGTTGCCACTAGGTGGCGATGTATGTGCAATGCTGGTACATAGATACGTTCAGACTCATTCGCTAATGAACCGTGTGAAGTTCGGGACAGATGCATATTTGAGCTCTGTGCTCGAGCCCCAATAAAAATGGCAGTTGGACATGGGGAACAACCACCTTTAGCTTCCAGTCTTTTTTGTTCATACAATGGCTACAAGGCCCTCTAAACAAACCTCTCCAGTGTATAACCAAGAACAAAATCTCTTACAAGCTTTCAGTGGCCAGCAACACCTTTGCAGCATTTTGATTGTCCTTACAAGAAAAGAAGAGGTGCATGTAGTAAAAATGAATGATGGCTCTAATCCATTCAGATGTGCTCGTGAGCCACAATGGAAAATGCCAGAGCTGTGGAACTAGCACACCTGAATGAAACGCAGCCATTATCAGTGTAATTAGTAACACCTGTCATTGTGCTCGAACGATCCACTGCAAGAAAGGCCTTTAGTGCTTAATTAAGCTCCAAGGCAACCCGAAGGCACCACTGTGTCACCCACTGGGTATTGAATTCAGGTTTGAGCCAGTATCCCCCCAACCCCCCCGATTCGCCTGCGAATAACCAAGACTGAGGTTTTTTCCTTACACTTGAACCAATTATATTGTCCTGTCAATAGACCATATTCACAACAGCCACTTTGTAGGGCAGAAAAAAGCGCAGCTGCATAGAGAGGTCCTGCGTTGGTGCATGCTGGCTCACTGCCAGGCTTTACTGGCACACTTAGTGGAACCTGGGCATCAGTGATGCACCTGTTCTCTCCTTGCTGTGGGGAGCCAACATGTCTGCCATGAAAAATGTCTCGAGGCATGACATGTTCCAGCACTGACAGATGAACAACATATTTGCTGTTTTCTTCGGATAACTAAGATTTTATGATTTAATGTTGGAGTCGTTGTTGTTGTTATTTATGATTCCTGTGTTGATTTCATGTTGTAGTTTAGTGGGATTTAGCCTGTGTGTTTGCTGTGGGTTCCTCACTCTGTCTCGTTTTTCTCGGTGTGTGTTGGCAAAAACTTTATTTTTCTTTGATTTGTGTACAGACAATAAAATTAGATATGCTTGTTTGGATGTTGTTTATATTATATTGGGTTATATTCCATATTATTCAGACTGGTCATGTGAGACGTTTAACACCGAGCTGTGTTTGCAAACCACTTGGAACACATGGATGTGTATAAATAAAACTTGGCAGAAGCGAGAGAGGAAAACACACTTCTCGCCGTCTCATTTACCTATTCTCTTTTCTTTTCAAGACCAAATATAATCTGTTGGCAGCCCACTCAGTAGGGACCTGTTATAGGAGTCTAGTTTTCTTTCATGTCCTATTACCGTATGTCTATTTTGCCTCCACCCTAGTACCGCTGAACTAGTAGTTAGTATTTTCAGAAAAAACATGATAAACTACAGGCAACCAAGGCAATCTGCTAGCAACCACAGCAGGCTTTCGGTGCAGCATCTTTTTTGCAGCTGATTTCACCCAGCAACAGCTAACTATCTCCAAGAACCACTGACAACCAGCTATAAAATATACACATTTTTCCCAAGCAGCTGGTGGCTGTGTCACACCCAATATGGCAATATCACAACTCTCGAGCAAGGTGTACACGACACAGTGTGAGAAACCTCAATATTAAGTCCAGTTTTCACTTACATTCCTAATAAATTGACTGAACATAAATTTACCTTAAACTTAAACTGTACTGTATAAGGTACATCTTGCTAGTCCAGACTTAGGCCCACTTTTACCCTCAGAACTGACTCAATTCTTTGTAGCACAGATTCAACAAGGTGAACATTCCTCAGACATTTTGGTCCATATTGACATGACAGCATCACACAGTTGCTGCAGATTTGTTGGCTGCACATCCATGATGTTCCACCTGTCCCTGCTCCACCACACCCCAAAGGTGCTGACTGTGGAGGCCATTTGAGTACAGTGAGCTCATTTTCATGTTCAAGAAAACAGTTTAAGAAGATCTAAGCTTGGTGAAGTAGCCATAAGTTATTTTACTTACTGTTGCCTTCCTATCAGCCGGACGCTGTCTGGCCATTCTCCTTTAATACCAACAAGGCATTTTCACAGAGAGAACTGCACTGCCACTCACTGGATATTTTCTCTTTTTCAGAGCATTCAGAGCAGTTTCTGAAATACGCCAATCGAGTTGCTGCCATGCCATTGGCTAATTTATGTTACTGCCATCGGAAATGTGTGTTAACGTGCAGTTCAACAGGTGCACCTAACAAAGTGGCACAGCGCGGTTTTAATAGTGACATTTTAAAAGCTCAGTGACTGCAGGAACGCCAAAGCTAAATAATTATGAATTTAAAAAATTTGTGGACTCCATGTATATCCATAATACCGGGGTGAGACACCCACACTGCCAAATAAGAAAATAAATAGCTGCTGAGTGAATATTTGATTGATGTGAGCAGTTAGCATTTTTAAACCATAATTACCTTTGCTAATTCAGTACGTATGGGGAATACTTGGGAACATTAAAAGTGGTTAAAGATGTAATCCAATTTTCTCAAAATACAAAAACCTCACACCACATTTATGATTAACTGAACACAGAAGGGCTGATTTCCAGGCACCGTATCACATGTGCCACGCAACTGTCATTCCACTGTGGACACAACTACAGTAGTTACATTGGAGCTTTTGATCCTTGATGCTTCTGTAATTTATATATATATATATATATAGGGATGATACTTAACATCTTTGGCTGTGCCACTTAGACAGCTTGTCTCTGTCTCGAGGATGCAGATGCCTTGTTGTATGTTAACTATCCATTTACACAATAGTGTAAAGAAGCTGCTGTGAGTGCAGTGGTGATGAGTGAGGTATGTTTACTTCAATCATATTGACTTTCAGCCTATATTGTGTTTGACTTACATTTTCATTACTGTTATATTCTGTCTCTGTGGGTTTACTGAGACGACTCTTTTGTGATTTCAACTTGTTCAGGCATTCTTCTTGATCTCCTCCTTATTTGCCAGATATTTCATATTTGCCTCGATGATCAAAAGACCAACAAAGAAAATGCCTGGATTTGCTTTGTTTGAGTCACCAATGTGATTTGTAGGCAAAACACTGTCCCCACATCGGCTTTTATTTATTTATATAGCTTTAGTTTCTGGTTTTAGCTGCAGTGAGCCATAACAAGCTTGATCTGCCATATGGTTTGAGTTATAGGAACAATCACAATTGAAGTTTTGTCCTCCAGCGTTCTTCATTATGGGGTTACTCTCAAACGCTTTTGTCTGTCACACATCTACATTACGCTATGAGTCATTCACATCGTTTTGTATTTTCTATCTGCTGTACACTAATTAAATTTCTTGCCATGAGTCAGGGTGCCGAGGCTTTGATATTTTGCGTTTTGTCGATACAAAAATTGTCTCCTACAAGCTGGACAGCTTTCTCCAAAGGGAAGCTTCAGGGGTTGAATTTTTTTAGAAATACATTTAGAAAGTATTTGGACTAGAGCATCTGTGCTTCTCTGCCTGCAGAGAGACTCAACAGTGGATCGTCCATCACTCATTTGTGGACATGTCAGTGTGTAAAGCTGCCAGAAGGCTCTCCACCACACACACACACCCTTCATGTTTGGAGTGTATTGTGGGTGTGTTTATAGTTTACTCTGGCTTATTTATTCCAGCGTTTGCGGTTTGCTCATTTTGGACCCAGACACATTAGACAAATCAGCTCCCTGAGTCCTCGTCCGCGACTTCAGAGTTCAGAGGTCCCACTTCACATCTCTCACTGGAGAAACATGTGCTTCCCTTCTGTGACTCTTTCCTGCACAGCGTTTTACGTATGACAACATACCCTTTGCTTGCAGTTATTTTAAAAAAAATGTTTACAAATAAATGCTTCTTTTTAGAGCAGTGCATCATGATTTATGACAGGGGTGTCAAACTCATTTTGCACTGTGGGCCACATGCAGCTCACTTTAGTCTCCAGTGGGCCAGACCAGAGAAACCGCCTTTCTGTCTGTACATAAGTTCAACCGCATATTGAATCCCACAGATGTCTTAATATAAGAAAAAAGCTGTATGTAATGTTTTAATATGACAGAGTCATCTGTCAGCACCATGGTCTGAGCTTAAACTGTAAGAAATGTGTAAAACTACAGAAAAAGCTCTGGTAGTTTTTTGTCCAGACTGTCCTGTAATTATAGAAACAGAAAATGTCCTTTTTTTAAAAATTTTTTTTACTGTAAAGCCATCGTAAAAAGAAATTCTATAGTTGTGACAAAACAGGGATTCCATCATCCAGCGGGCCGGATCAGAGTTTTTGAGGGGCCGGTTCTGGCCCGCGGGCCTTATGTTTGACACCTCTGATTTATGAGATGAACCATCATCACGTCAGTGACCATTAAATCAGTGCAATTTTTGGCCTTTCATGTCATTATATAAGTTGATGGTGTTGCCACAATAGAAGGCTTCATTCCAACACACACATCACTGTTTGCAGTATTTTCATTTACAACTAAAAAGCACCTCTACGTGATGCTCCACTTTCTCGCTCACCGCGGCATACATGGCACTGCTCAGTGTCAACAGGGCAACTAAACACAGCAGGGCGGGGAGGAGGGGGTGGAGCATGGTGTGCCTGCATGAAAAAATGGCGTATTCACAGACTTGTTTACCTTTCTGATGAACAGGAACAATATACTGAACTTGCAGGAGACAACCAAACTAAAGCACCAACCCTATCATTCTAGTACCTATCCGATACAAACACCAGCATTAGTATCGATACTATTGACTTTGGATTTTCAGCACTATGCTGGACTGGTGCAGAGAAGCTATGGTGTTCATGGTCAGTAGGTGTAGGTGACATAGAGAGAACATGCCTTCACTGCTCTAGAGTGGAATTGACAGCATTGCATCCGACACTTTGCATTACAATTGCTGATGTAAGGCTCGGATGCAGCCGGTTAGCCATGGAAACCCATTCCATGAAGCTCTCTACAGCCTGTTCTTGAGCTAAACATGACTGTGCACCAGAGCGCAAAGCAGTTGCATAAAGACATGGACGAGTACATTTGGTGCGGAAAAACTTGACTGGCCTGCACAGAGTCCTGACCTCAGCCAGGCCTTCTCATCCAACATCAGTGTCTGGCCTCACAAACGCGCTTCTGGAAGAATGGTGAAAAATTCCCATAAGCAATCCTAAACCTCGCAGAAAGCCTTCCCTTAAGGGTCCAAGCTGTTATAGCTGCAGAGGGTGGGCCGACATTATATAAACCCTGTGGATTAAGGATGGGATGTCACTCAAGTTCATATGTGTGTGAAGGCAGACAAGTGAATACTTTTGGTGATGTAGTGTACCTGTACTTCTCCTTAAGTGATGAATGTGTGTGCTTGTGCCAACTATGACCACTGTGTGAAAATGGAGCTATGAAGTCAGCGGAGCAGACAGATCGAAGATATACTTTCACTTATATTTTTGAAACCATGAGCTCGTTCTTTTGTTCAGACCATGAACCTGTCAGTGTTCTATGGCATGGCTGAAAAGTAGGTTGATAAGAGGGCACAGGTGGCAAATCCTCACTATGACAGCAAGGATGAGTTAAGGTTCAGCGATGAGGAGCATGTGGAAGACTTTAAAAAAAAAAATCTTTCAGCAAAAGGAATTGTCAGGGTGACCTTCTCCAAGAGTAAAGTCCGCCTCTGCTTTAAAAACTTTTCTAACTTGTGAATTGTGCATGTATGCACCAGGGGTATTCCTCTGGATTTTTTTGAGCGCAGTGGCATAGGGGCATGGAGAACACAGAAACGTGGCCTCCAGGAAATCTGGATATTTAATAAAAAACAAGTGTAGAAATTTTTTTTTGCTAGGCTCAGTTCTGTCCCATCGCTGATACATTATGTTAAAAGTGGAACTGCATGAAAATTTAAAAATAATCTGGCATTGGATAATTGTTTTGGAAAAAGGGGAAAATGATTTAGACGTTTTGTTTAAGTAAATTTATAATCCAACTTAAGTAGCTTAATAGTGCACAGGTTGTATAATCAAAATATACTTAAAATACCTCAAGTAAAGGTGCTCATTAAATACAGTAGAATGATACAATTACTGATTTTATTGATGTCTACATCTTATTAAGCAGCAGCAGCTGTTGATTATTTTAAATACTTATTATTATTACTTAATATTGCTTGATAGTTGATTAATAACAGGGGTGGAGTAGGCAATTAGTTTCAAAGACTATGCTATTGCTATTTTGCTTGAAGTTTTATTTTTTGTTTGTTCTCGTTCACTCGGAGCAATCTGGTCTGTTTTGAGATTGAACAAGTGCATTAAAATCAAATTCAGTGTCTGATGTGGAAGATCACTGAGGTCTGTATCCGTCACTGAGACTGAGACTTTCACATGTGGAGGTCGATCCAAAAAGAACCAGCGTCTCCTGGGAATGCTTCCTCGTGCACGGACAATCCTCCTCTTTGAGAGAAGAATAAAAACCCAGCAGTGATGCCGACTTTAAGCGCTCTGCCAGCAGTGAATCAAGAGTGCATCAAACTGTCTGTGATTCAGTGCTCTTTCCTCGATATAGTTTAATTACAACATCAACAACATGGTCGACTTTTAGCACTGACTTACGCACCTGCTCCTCCTCCTCCTCCTCATATCAAGCTCTTTTACTATCCCACATAGGGAGATGAGTAAGGGAGCTGTGTCGTGGACATCACAGCTCTTGTCCAGAGCCGAGCGGAAAAAGTCAAAAGCCTCCGCTTTGCTCTTCAACTGAAGCTCCGGGTTTCCTGTAATGTCTTCGATCCACATTTTCAAAAGCTCTTTTTCCTCTCTGGGCTTATTACTGCCACCACCAAACACTCTTTGCTAAACTCTCCATCAGAAAATAGCTTTCTGTGTTTTTGTGATGTTGTGGGAAACCAAAGCTGGTATGGATTGCTCCATACTGGGATCTATAAAGCTTGGGGTTATAATGCCCGTACTCTATAATGCAATTAATCTGCAAAATTAATAAGCAACTAAAGGGGTTGCATGGTGTACATAGTGTAATAATTCCATCCATCCATATTGGAGTAAAAGCAGTATGACTCAGCACAATACTTGAGTAAATGTACTTAGTTACAAACTGCTGGTCCCATCCCAACTCTCATCTAAGTTACATGTTACATTAAATCATTTTAATATGTTGCTTGTAGTTAAAGAAAAATAACTTGGTTATTTTTATGCACCGAGTATGCATTCGAGGGCACACAGCGCGCGTGTTTTTAATGTATCGAGGGTGTGTTTACGGTCTTCTGAGGGTTATTTGTTCTGAGTTTAGCAGTTTGCTTATGTTGGACCCAGACATGCTGGGGAAAAACTGCCCGAGTATTTATTCCTCCTAACAGAGCTGTAGAGGTCCAGCTTCTATCGTCTCTCTGATCAGAATAACATGTCTTACCTCCGCTCAAGTTGTTATTGCTGAGAAAATATGGATCAGTCCCCAGATGTTCATGGATAAAACATGGACATCTGGTATAGTTCTTTGCAACAATCTTTGTGTGAACTCCATATATGTTAATATATACACTGTAATGACAAGCACGTTTTATATTCAGCCACATGAATATTCCCGGTCTCTACGGAGCAAAAACTAAAATGTTGAATCACTCAAAATGTAAATCTACCTGACTGTTAACAAGGAAGTGCTTTTTTGGTTGATGGTCTCCTTTTTATATGAATGATCAATCACGCTCTTACAAAATTTTTACTCTCCAACATGTAACATTTTTTCACCTGTAGTTTATTTACTCTGTTCCAAATCAGAAATGCTTGTTCACTTTCATCTTTTTCCCATCATTTGGTTTCTTTTCATGCAGAGAAAACTCCATCTCCAATAACTAAAATGAGTTATTACAAACCACGTACGGTCTATTTTTGGCCAGCAACAAAATAAACACAGGAAGAAGGTGCTTTGTTCTCAGCTAGTGAATTACATGGATAATTTATTCCTAACATTCATATTAATCTGGGCAGTGTTTATTTTCTGCCTGGCTATGGTCTACATCCCAGAATGCAAAGCATATGTGGCTATCAGAATGCATTTAACTCAAGCCTACAGAGTACACCTGGCAGTTGGGTCAGATTGAGGTTGGATCATGTCACCGTAAACGAACTGCTTGGGTTTGTTTGGAACTGGACCGAGACCGCCTCCTCCAAAGGGTTTCGGTGCAGTTCTGCACCCGAGCGGAAGGTTCACATCTGCACAAACGAACCGCACCGAAGGGGGGGGAAGAAACTACAATACACATGCTAATACGGGGCTGTGGGAAGTAGCACCCGGTTGCAAAAGGTGGTCATCACCGCAGCCCCTGGCAAATGCAAAAAATATCAGCCAAAAAACAGATGAACAAATAAAGGTTTTACAATGACATAAAAATACTCCTGTTGTTATTTTATCTAAGATATATGTGATTTGGGGAGTTTTAATAAATAATAATGATTATTTTTACTCTTTAAATAATGAATCATCATGGTCAAATGACATTACATAGCAAATGGACCAGTAGCTATAAATGTTGTGCCTTTCATAATGACCAACTAATTTCTGTCACAGCTGTCAAAAGTTATTGCAATGGCAGAAACAATATAAAAATTTCAAACGATTTTCAACTATTTATACCCTACCGCTGAACAGCTCAATTTTATCATTAAGCTGTAATTTACATTAATACCTTTGCTGCAAAGTGTACTGTAAGTGACTGTGTTGTATGCTATGCTAATTAGTTTTTTCAGTTGGGTAAAATATTGTGCAGGTTGGAGGGCTTCTTAACAGCTATCTGAAAATAGGCTTATTGTAGGTCTTGACTGCTAAAGGGTCCTTGCAGCTGCATGTGAACCCTCTTGCAGAGCTCAGATTGTGCTGTTAAAACATTTCGCATAATCCTGTATGTCTTTTCTTAGCTTTTCAGGCCTGTTTAGCTAGGTTTTGTATATAGTTGTTTGGTTTGTGCAAAGGTACAGATACCAAAACTGGCATAACACTGGCATAAAGGCATGAAGCACAAATGAATCCCCCTGAAATGGAAAGACACATGTGTATATAAATTCCACAGTTTCTTTCCTGTCTTTTATGACACAAAGGGAGGCCATATGCTTGCATCACTGATATACTGACGTGATACAGATTATGCATCTCCTGTAAAACAAAAACATTGAGCTTGACAAACACTTCATGACAAATCTAACTCACTACTTCAGGATTGATGTATACGAGGCTCAACTCATCATGAGTCTCAAGATTGCGCGCTCTCTACTGAACGCTGCATATAATCCTGGGAATACTGTGAGAGAGTTCTTCTATAATCCAGTATTTAAATAAGGTTACTAAAATGAATCAAATGTGCTAATTGAGATGACAGCGTGTCATAATGAGAATTAAGAGAACCATATGGGGCAGACAATAGAATATGGATTTGCCTTGTAAGTAGCCAATTTGATTACAAAGAACTACGACAATTTAGTCCAAAGACACTGTAAGGCATGCCATTAGGAGGGCTAATTCTTCCATCTTCATTTGGACAATTATAGAGTTTCATTAGGAAGTAAATGCCACATTGATCCCTAACAAAGTCCTTGAATAGCTGAATTCAAATTAATGTGGAAAGGACGGAAATTCTCTGGTTACAAAAGGATGAAAGAGAAGTGTTGTTCAAATGAAACATCAATTATGTCTGTCTGATAATGACAATATTTCTCCTTTTTCTCTGTTCAGTAAGTAGCAAAAAGAACTTCCATTATTGATGGATGTTGGGGAGATTTTAATTGCACTACTGTTACCAGTACTGCTTATTGATTCACAACCTTAATGGTACTCTTAAAGTTTTATTTATTAGGAAGAAGCGCAAATGAAATTTGAGTGTCAAAGACTTTTTTTTTGTTGCCATAATTCAACACAGAGATGCAATAGTCCTCATTAAATATGTCCAGTTTTATATAAGATTCAAAAACTCAGTGCTGAACAGATATGAATCGCATTTGTTGTGACCATAACCTTTCAGGAGTAAACCCCCCCCCCACCCCCACCTTCATTCAAATCAAGCAAACAGGTGGAGAGAAGCTTCTGAAAATTCTGAAACAACTAACTGATGGTTTTACCTTTCCAGACTGAATTTATGAACATGTCTATAAGGACGTAATCATATGATTATATTTAGTTATTAGGCCATGCTTATATAAATTCAACCACAGATATGAGTGGAGGTTTATAGTACAAATCACAGTGAAAAATGATGTAGTTACGCAAACTACATCTTCTATTTGTATCTACAGATCACACAACAAGCACTCCCAGCATTAAGTCTGCTAAATTTAACTACACACAGACAGAAATATGCAAGATAACACTTATTTATGAAGTATTATTCAATCAATAGGAATTTGGTCTTACGTATATTTTTAATGTAAAAAAAACACATTGTGTTGCACAGAGAAGTTTGCTTTTTTTTCCTGTTTCAGGAGCACACAAAACACATACATTGAGAACGGTGCACTGCTGAGCAAATGTCCGATCCACTATCATTCCAGCAAAAACAAATGCTGCCATTTTGTCAAAGCCGCATGCATCTGAGATCAGCTGCAAACCATATGTTTTCCTTCGCAGCTGAACGATGATGGACATCAAGTGACAGCGTTACGCTTTAGAGCTGAAGTTCTGAATCCCAAATGCAGGAGAACACAGAGGCAGGAAGGTAAGAAGTAAGCAAAACTCAAACACAAAAACCCCAAACATTAGGACAGAAAGCTCAGCTAAGAAGACATGAGTGGTTACAGTGGGATGATTAAAACACCAGACTACTTGATTAGGTCTGTTTATTTAAAAAAAAAAAATTAAAAAAAAAAAAAATATATATATATATATATATATATATATATATATAAAAAAAAAAAAAAAAAAAAAAATTTTAAATAAATAAAAAAAGAAAAAGAAAAAAAAAATTTTTTTTTTTAAATAAAATAGAGGAAGGGAGAGGAATATTAAAAAAAAAAAAAAGAAAAAAA
>VOQJ01046591.1:21374-33441 GCA_015052665.1 Apistogramma diplotaenia | reverse complement strand
TATATAAGACAAAAAAGTAAAGACATTTTAAATACATGCATATGCCAAAAATGAATTACGTGAAGCATTATAATCACACATTTCTTATACACACAAATGTTACTGCTGACTTTGAAAAAGGAAATGCCTTAACCAAACATATTTAAAGATTAATTTGCTGTGCTTTGCGTAATGCTAAAAAGAAGCTTTGGGTTTTCAGCCTTGCGTTGTGTGGGGCATGAAAACATTTCATCTGGTGATGTGGGCCATGACATGACAAAAGGTTTGAGAACGACTGGGTTTACTGGTGTGCTTTATGACAAATCCAAGATGGTAGCGATTTCGTGACAACCACATGTTACTGTGATACAATTGCATTAAAAATCAAGAACTAATTCACCATATCAGTACACCAAGGTAACCTGTCTCATGTCTTCTGTTGGGCCCCACATGAAGCCATCAGGCCTCAGACAGAGTGTGCCATCTGTCTGAAGGTATTGGTTACTGCTAGCATGATGTCAAGCTAGCAACAGAAACTTGGAAAACAAGCATCTCTTCTGAGAGAAAGGTGGGCCACTTTAAAAGATGGCTCCTTCTGAACCAGAGGAAACAAGAGTGTTGCACTGAGATAAACTGACCGATAAACGGATGGAGGCAAGGTAGAGGCAGGTTCAGGTCGTGGTCCGGTGCCACGAGACGCGGGCGCAGAGGCAGTCTCAGGCCGAGGACCAGTGTCTCCAGATCCGCAAGTTCAGGCCGAAGTCAGGTATTGTTGTTGATCTAGCTACAGGCTACAATTAGCAAAATGCTAAACAGCTACCACTCAGTTTTAAAAGGAAGAAACCTCCAGCAGAACCAGGCAAGGAAGGGTGTCTGTGGGATCCTGTGTGTTTTTCCACCATATGGCGTATATGCCAGTAGAGTGGTGACAGATCTAATGCATGTGTGTGAGTTGGCTACGTTCACACTACAGCCTGAAGTGACTTATATCCGATTTTTTGTGAAATACAATTTTTTTTGCATGGTCGTTCACATTTCTAAATATATGCGACTTGTACAGCATGCGATCTCCTGTTTGAACGGCTAAGTGTCCCGCATGCGCAGTAGAGGATATAACATCACATGTAGCGAGCGTGTTCAGCGTTTGCGGAAGTAAACATGGATTGTCCATTGTTTTTCTTCCTGCTTCTGCGTAGCAGGACGCAGAATGGTGACGTTCGCTGAGTGGCCTGGGTCGCATTTGAAAAAAATCTGATCTGTATTGTTCAGACTGGCATGAAAAGATCAGATACAGAACAACCTCAGGGAAAAGTCATTCCGAACAAATGTTGAACAATAGATTAATTCTCAAAGGTGGAACAATGAAATGCTAGCAGGTGTATTAGCACACCGACTAGGGAAACTCAGCCCCCGTCTGTACCATGACGGAAAAAATTTGAGAACCACTGGATTAACTGGTAGCATGATACGATTTAGAAAGTGCATTTGAGAAAGCTGCCCAAGTCTTTGTGGGGAGTGGTTCAACAATCTGTCCAACTTTAGAAGTATGGCATTTTAAAAGCACAATTTAGGAATAATGTTGACTGTGATATTTGGGCCCTAGGCAGCACTTAATGACTACATGGGCTCACTTGTGAAAGCCATTGTCACTGAAAAACACTTCATCTTCACATCCACAAACATTAATTAAAACTCTATACAGCTACCTTATGTGGTCCCAAGCAGTGATGTCACTCTAATCTTTTATTTCTAACGAGTAATCTAACGAGTTACTATTTGCAATTAAGTATGCAGTGACTTATCCAAGTCATTGTGCGTTACTATTTTTGTCATTTCCTTAGTAACAAGTTATAGTTTTGTTTTCTTTTTGCATCTCGGGGAGTGACGTCTGGCCTATGAAATGAAAATCAAACAACAAAAGCTGGACTTTGGTACAAAACCAGTAGGTGTGGGAGAGTTGAGGCTGGTTGGACAGTACAGTATGTAGACAGTATGTTCCATGGACTGTTGTTAGCTTTGTTTTTGTTCTCAATAACTTACACAACATATCCTCCTGAGACCCAGGAAAAATATTTTGATTTTCATGTCTTTCATGTAAATCAAGTTTTGGGGTGGTAAAAAAAACTGATTGCAATTTTGTTTTTAGTACATTTAAATTATACAATATGTTCACGTCATTGCACAACAGGACTTCGTTAATCAGGAGTGTGAAACTCTAACAAATGTCAAGAACTGATTATGAAAATTTAAAGCTCTCCTGAAATCATTGTAAGCAGGATATCAACACATATGTAAATATTCACATAAAAACACCATAGAAAAGAAGGTCATGGGTCAACTGAGAACATACTGACTAACTGTAGGCCACTTGCCTAGGAACTCAATTCAATTCAATTCAATTTTATTTATACCGCACCAAAACACAACAAACAGTCACCTCAAGGCGCTTTTTATTGTAAGGTAAAGACCTTACAATAATTACAGAGTAAACCCAACAATCAAAATGACCCCCTATGAGCAAGCACTTGGCGGCAGTGGAAAGGAAAAACTCCCTTTTAACAGGAAGAAACCTCCAGCAGAACCAGGCTCAGGGAGGGGCAGTCATCTGCCGCGACCGGTTGGGGCTGAGGAGAGAGAGACAGGGCAAAAGACGTGCTGTGGAAGAGAGAGAGTGATTATTAATATTAATAAATTCGTTAGAAGCACTCGTTAGACTTTCTGTTTCACAAAAGTTAAGTCATTTATGATACCTGAGGACGAATTGTAATTTTTTGGAGACACGGAGGAACATTTAGCACCTCATACATCTCATTTACTGTTGCAACCAGGAATTCTTCACCTGAAAGGTATGGACTGTTAACCATTTCTGGCTTCTGGACTGTACCATATTTTCTTACTGTCTCATCTGGGTGGGGCTTCCTTTTCTTGATTTTTGTAGAGAACTCTTCATCACTTGAATCATTCAGGTCTTGTTGACATGGAACAATCTGATCAATACAGACCTTTGTTAGCCCAGGTAGGTTAAGGCAACCTTGGAGGACTCTCTTCAGAACTGGTCTGGACTTCCCACCATTTCCTTTTCATCTTCTGGTACAGCTACATCACTGACCACTTTGCGAAGACCTGATCTTCTAGAAGATCACATGTCATGGAATCAGCTACAACTGTGACATAAGCACATATCCTTTGACAATAATGACTGCATTTTGTTTTTGTTTACTTTGGGTTCATCAAGATGCTCGGTGTTATTTGCGATATTGTTGATTGGCATGATGTAAGTCTGAAGTCTGCAGCTGAATATAATTTCACAATCTTTGCAGCACCTTTGCAGGAGCTGATCATAAACTGTGCAGCAGTGACTTGATCAGACAACACGTCCTCACAGTGTACTGATTTACAACAGATTTTCTGATTGTTGGAAATGACAGCGTTTACCCAAAATGTGATTTTCTTAAAAACATACTGTAAGGTGAGTAATTATATTTTGGATCTTGTAACTTTATTGCTTCTTTTCAGTGGAAGGCTGAATCTCACACAGTGAGAATTATGGTATTTTACTGTACATTAAGTCAGATCATATTCCATTCAGTATGATAATTGGCAGTCGGTCCATTACTCCTAATTAAATTAATCATCATCCATAGATTTAAAATGGCATGTTACACACCGCTGGGAGCATTTATGGCCCCGTATTCATCAGAGACAAATTGAAATTCAAAGCACACGAAGAGCAAACTCAAACCACAATTCTGCATTGGTTGAACTTTTTAATTATTACTTTTTATTTTGATGTGTCACTTTCAGTAGCACAGATTCTGTAGTCAACCACCGTTATTATTGCTTTCTTATTATTGCGTTTTTATTTTTTTTAATTAGCTCTCCAAGTTCACAATCATTTCACTTATTATTTTTTCAAAGTTATAATTTTCTTTTAAATTTAGTTAACTAAAGTGTTCTTTCCACACCTAGTGTTTTAGTTCAGCTTTAGTTAACTATAATAACCTTGGTATCAAATAATTATAAATCTGCACTACATGATCTCACTGCATGAGTTTGAAATGCTTGTTAGTATATTGACATGTCTTTTTTTTTATCCTCATATCTCAAATGTAATTTTCTTTTTCCTTGACAGTTTAATTCATACCTCTCAAATAGCTTCTTAGAAAAAACTGCAGTAATACAGTATAATGAGACTGTCAAAAGACCACAGCCCACATTTATAGACGTTTTCAGCTGCTGTTGGAACAGTTTTTTTAAACAGATGATGCAAATGAAAACTTTCTCATTGTGAGAAGTTATGAAAGTGGAATAAATATTACAGATGAAAACATGATCATTCAGTATGTAGCATTAAATGCTTTCTCTCACGATCTTTTAGTTTATCCATGTGTAATCTAAATTATAGAACTCAAGACATGTCAAAGGGGGACAGAAACAATTTTAGAGGCCAGCTTTTCAACATTAAAGGCAAGATGTCATGTTTAGGAACAACTCACCGTGGTTGATGGCCTACTGACTTTGGTTTTCTAGTGTAGGTGAGTTCTGTGCATTTGAGTACACTCTGCAGAATAACAAAACTTACATTTGCAAGGATGTCAAAACAAACAATAACAAAAACAAAAAGAAAGACATATAGGTCTCTTAGAGGCCTCGTCCCAAGGCTCAAAAATAACTTCTATCCTTATGCGTCACCCAAGTGAACTCTGCCATCTGCTGAACTCTGCCTCTGCCTACACACTTAAAATTCTTCCACACGCAATGATGCACAGTGAGCGCACATATACAGAGAGCTCACCCGTAATACTTCACACTTAACTTTTCCTTTTCTACTTATTATTTCACCTTCTTCATGGATTGAGTTTTTCTGTACATTTTTACTACTGCTGCTATATATTTTTTAGATGTCACCACAATCACTATGGAAAGAGTGCAAAAGGTGTCTTTTAGTTCTTAACTAGTACATGCCCATTCTGCAAGCCCCCAAAACAGTAAACTTCATAAGTTAGGATAGCAAATGATGTAATATTGATACTGTAAACATCACAATTTAGTAGATTTCAAAAATGAGAATATTCCGTGTGAGGTAAATCAGAAATTGTTACCTTTAAATACCATAGATTGCTTTTTGAAGGTTTTGCAAATTGGTCATTTTATCCTGTTTGCAGGTAGTTGCTAGGCAGCATGATGATGTCGTAATATAATTCACCCTTCTGTAGATATTATTTATTGTCGTGAAATTAAAATGAGCTGATGCTTGTCTAAAGTGTTATAGGTGCATTATAGGTGGTTGCTAGACAACATAATTGCTTCATACCTACTGTATGTGGTTCTCTCCTCATCATGCAGGAAGAGTTTATGATAGACAAAGAGATGGTTTAGCAAGGTAACATAAAATCATACAAAATATTTTCTCATTCAATAGGGTTTTATTACAGTTATATATCTTGGAAATGTAAAATAAATCTAAAATGGGCCAAAATAGTCTCATTTTACTAAGGAACATTTAGCATTCACAAAGAAACAAATTTAATATTTAATACATTTTACTCTCGTATAATCCATTCTCTTAGCCACCCATTTAACAACCATTTAATCATTTGCAATATTTTTTTCTTTCCTTGGTATCTGGGTTTAACAGATTCTTTTTTAACCAGTGCCATTTCGTACCCTTCTGGTTAGCCACCAAAAATACATGTCTGCCAGGTTCCTGTCACAGATGGATTTGGAAAACTCTAATTTAGAAACTGGGCTCTCCACACCAACACACACGCACCCACATACATGCACTTACACACATGCATCGATGTAAGCCCAAATGCATGCATGCCTGTCAGTGCTGTGACTTCCACTATTGCCTGGTTTCAGGTTACCAGGCACCTCTCACTCGTCTTTTTCTCTGCCGGTTCCAGGAGTCTGACTGTCTGCACTCTAAATAGAGTTGACCTCAGTGCAAATGCGGGTGCAGCTACTGTCCTTAACTCTGCACGGAAGGTGATGCATATGTAATACGCGCATATGTACGCGTGTGTCTTTGCGTGCATCTGGGTGCAAATGCCTGCAAGAATTCATTGTAGAAGAAAAATAAATAATGGATAAAAATGTGAAGACAAATGCAGCTACACTTTGTTAGCTCACTTTAGCCTGGTATGTGCGAAAGCATACAATTGTGCTCTCTACAGCTGAGGTTTTATGTGATGCAATAAAATGAAACTTTGTCGTTCTTACCACGACGCCATTGTGCATCCTGAAATACATGCACACAATCACAATATGCATCTAAACCACTGAAACCGACACAATGCTCACACACAAATCACGTTTGGCATGTTTCTGACACGAGGAAGCGTTTCATTGCTCTGTGTGTCCCACAGGAAACATTATTGAGGAAGATAATCATATGAGATATGATGAAGTTACTTATATAATAATCTGAAGAGCATTAAAGGTCTCTACTGTACTGATGATGGCAGGTTAGCAAAGAAGAGATTACAGTACGCTTGATCAACTGTTAATCAGTATCATACTAGATTACTTTTGAATCGTACATGATATTGTTTGTATTGATTTATACCTCCAGCTCTTTTAACCAGCCTTTGCGACCCTTAAATTGGAACTGAAAGATTTCAGGAAAGATCGAAGGCTCTGTTATCAGAATGGACTGTGTTATCAGCTAGCTTGATTAGCCAAGGCAATCCTCACCCTCTTTAATGTTTGCTGCACTGAAAATCCAATCTGTACAGCTCCAGTTTGGAGGGCAAATTAAACAAGAAGACTGACACGCAAACCTAAGCTGATGTGAGTTCAGAGAAAAAGGGTTAATTAGGTTTAATTCAAAGCTGTTATTCACTCACTGCCTTCCGAGGCGCTGACGCAGCAAAACAAAGAAGAGAGGTGACTTCAAAAAAAGCCCGCTGGCAACTTTGAACTGTGGAGGATACACAATAGACTGCATTCTTTCAGTTCATATTGCGTGGCTTTTAGAAGGCGGAAAGGTGAGTATAGAGCAGGCGGGAAGGGGAGATGTCAAAATTACCTTTAGCTACGTTTACAGACCTAATTAGCAGAGGTCCGCTTATGCTGTGGGAGTGGGGTGGTTGCCATTCAGTCACTGAATCCTGTCAAAATGTCATGCACTGAATACAGTGATTATTGGACTTGGACACAGAAATGTTATGAGTCTTACTGTTTTGCTGTTCTATCTATTGGCATTTGAGATGCTTCCTAATTAATACATCCAACAAAAACTGTCAAAGCAAAACCTGTAATACCTGTCATAAGCACTACATCATATTTAGCAGCAGCACACGGGCAATCCCAACCCATGAAAAGTGTCTGCGAAGAGAGAGAGCGTGAGTTCACCCTCCTGTGGTTAAAGGAATTCATAATTAACACGTTTCCACCCGGTTCGTTCAACATCCTTTGCATCGCCAGGCCAGGCTTTAAAAAGCCCGCATAGCTCAGGTAGATCAAAGCTGTGGAAACAGGCTCTCTCAAACTGTAAGAGATCAACCTAATTACCTTTTAAATATTCAGTCTACACATGTTACCAATTAGAACCAGCTGGATGGGCTCCAGGTGTGCAACGAGAGAAAATGAAAAGGGAATAAATCTAAAATGTGCTCCCTATAATTATATTAAAATAGAAGCAATCTGTATTTCATGAAATGTAATTTTTTAAAATAAATGTTCCTATACGTACAGTAGATTTAAAGGGCAGTCATTTCATAACTATATGTGCTTGTTTGTTTGTTTATTTATAGATTTTTGAAGCGCAAGAGTACAAGAGCTCTTTTTTTTTAACCTGCTGACAGTCATTCTTATAAACTATATTTTCAAATTATAAAATATTTGAGTAACAAAAATTGCAGATTAGAATATTCATAGTGCAGCAACGTTAGATAAGATGGTGTATTTTTCACAGCAGTTGAAAAGGATCCCATGGTGTTTTACACATCTTGTCACTGGAGAACAAATTGTTTTCCATTTTCATAACTGTCCAAAAACACAGACCGTGAATGACAGTGTGCGGAGGTGTAAACAATTTTAACAGTAAGTGTGCAGTCAGTTTAAAATGTATCAAGAAAACAACACGAGACAACAAGGAGAAACACATCACTGAGGAAAGCTTTTTAGGTTAATAAAAGTTGTCCCTCTGTCTTTGATCGTGGGTGATTAGAAGGAGGAGCTGAGCCCACATAAAGCCCTTCACTCTCACTTGTCTCTCCTGCACTGAGCCCCTCTGGGGAGGGAGAAATCACCCGGTGTGTTAGAGATGTGTCAGCGTGCGATCTGTGTGTGAGAAATAGATTCTGAATATTTGGATCAGAAGAGACTTCTGAGTGGAGTAATGCCTGATAACACTGTCACGAAGGTAATCATCCGTGACAAATTCTTCCTCACCAGAGAGCAGTGGGCAGCCACAGATGCTGTTCTTGGCTCATTCTGGAAACCTGTAAAACCAGTAGTTGCCAGTGGTGAGTTTAGCTCCAGTGAGACACAGACCATGTAGACTGTCTGCCTCTGGAACCTCCGGGTGCCAGCTGGTCAATGTCAAAGCAACAAATCCAGCAACCCTAATGACTTCTTCTTGGTAATCATCTGTCATATTATGGTATTTAGTATGCTGATCTCATTTTCATCCCTCTCAAGTGTTACGTTCATCTTGTGGGGAAAAAAAGTAATTTCAATTTGATATGACTGTGCTGCAAAAAATAAAATTCTATACAATTATTTCGCACTCTTTGCTGTTTGCAAACATCATCCTGCTGCTGTGCTTTCCAGTGACAGTGTTAATATGCTGATCGCCACCTTTCAGCATGTTAGCATGCTACATACAGCAGTCAAAAGTTTGGAGACACTTACTTTATAGAGATCTCTTTACTAAGGTTTGAGACACGCTGTGGAAGAGAGCCAGAGATCAATAATGATGATTAGCGCAAAGTGGTTTAGAAGTGAAAAGAAGTCAGTGAAGAAGGACCCCACCCCCCAGCAGCCGAGACCTATTGCAGAGTAACTAAGAGAGGGTTCAGCATCACCTGATCCAGCCTTAACTATAAGCTCCATCAAGAAAAGGAAAGTTTTAAGCCTAATCTTAACAATAGAGGAGGTGTCTGTCAGAAGAACCTGAAAGCTGACGGCTCTTTTATGAATTTAATTTCACTGAACTGCATAAGTTTCACTGGCTACACCATAATTCTCCCATGTAAAAACCAGCACATGTAACCTGCCTCATACTCTATCAAAATCTGTAAATTTGGACGCGTATTTTGTCTCCATCACAGCTTATGTATCCTTAGTCAATCTCTCTGCATATTTACATGATCCCTTTGATTGTTTCACACATTTGCTCTTACTAGTATCACTCTCTGACACTAAGTCTCTAAGGAAGAGCACAAAAAACAACTCGTGCATTAATTAAAAAGCTACAGAGGAGGTTTGATGGAGAGTTGCTTTCTATCTAATTTCAGATTAAATCCTGCTCAGAAGCAGTGGCACCATGCGATGGAACAAAATTGCCTCTTTGATTATAGAAGCTATTCTAGATGACTTTCTGTCATAACTTTCATTTCCACAACTTTTAGCCTCCCTGAAAATGTATTTGTTTTCTGGTGAAATATAAAAACAATGGACAAGTCTAGATTTAAACATTTTTCTTTTTTAGATCACACCTAACGTTTGTATGCCTGTCAGCTCTGGCCAGACAGTATAACAGCTAACAGCTAATGCTAACACAGACCACATGATGTTAGCAACACAGATGGACAGAAGCGACCTCTGTGTCCCAAAACATGAACTGACAGAAGGAGTTAAAAGAACCCTCACACTGTTAATCTATGCACATTTCTTTGCCTGCTGTGCACTCATATTTTTAGCATTAGCATGCTTTTATACCACACAATTTGCCAAAGGTGCTGCATTAATTACATTACATTAGTAACTTGTTGATATGAGAGGCAGTGAAAAGAGTAGACTTTCACTTTGGCATGCTGTTGATTTAATCAGTAATACTGATTAACCCCAGAGCATCGCCAACAAAAACTTCACAATGTTGGTATGGCAACCGACCACCAGCTAGAATTTTTATAAAGCCTTTAACACAAATCTGTGAGCTGCCTTCTCTTAAAATATTATTGCTGAACCACCTTGATTAAGCACCCTAGAAACTGTTGTACAGCCTTCTGTAGGGGAAAACAATATTCAAAATAAAGTGGCTTTATTTTGCTAAATGTGCATCATGAAGATCTGCATTTGATTGGACATCGCAAAAACTGAACTGGCTACATTTTTACTATTTTATTAGAAAACAAATTAGCACACTGAAGAACAAATGTTGCTTACACAGCTAACAGTTAGGCAACGTTGTTCAGTATAATCAGAACAGCAATGATTTGCACAGCATGTGTAAATAACCACTATTCTCTTGATCTGGTATCCAAAAAACGTATTAAAAAGAAAAAAAAAGAAGAAAACCGATGGTGCTGGTATTATCAGCATCATGGTGCAAGCCAACAAAAAACCTTGTTAAGTGACTATTAAAAATTTACTTCATGGAATTTGAACTTGTTTGATAATTAACTTTGCATGACTTGCCCGAATTCAGATAAATGACCTGCTCAAAAACCTGCCATCTCTGAACAGTGGATAAAAGCGCGTGTTTTTAAGAGATATCAGACTCTCTAGTTTACCATGAGATAAAATCATCTTTGCACTGCTGGCCATTCCATCCATCTAGTGAGGAAAATGAGCATTGATTAGCTGGAAGAACATCAATTTGCATTCAGACTAGTCCATGATTTCCAGGTCTTAGTCATTTATCACACTGCTCACTGTACCCTTGAAACACTTTTTTTACCAACTCTTTCCCAGCAGAAATGATTTGCCAGCTGAAATGTGATAAAATAAATGAAGTTTACTTATTCCCGCCATCACTGCATACAGTTACATATTGATTTTTGTCTGTTTTGCATTAGCTATACTGTACTAGAAATAATTGCCCTCATTTGCTTTGCATTAGCTTTGTGTAATACTGCTGATCTACCATCAGACTGAAACAATACAGTAGTATACATTTACATTTATTTCAAACTCTAAAGCAGATTTTTCACTGTAGGGCTGTAAATCATGTTTAAAAACGTGATGTTGTGTTCCTTTACTGTCTTAAAGGCATTACAGAGGCACTCTTTCACACACAGTGCATTGACTGTAATTGCTTCACCATCACACTACTTAAAGAAAGTTTTGCTCTGCAGTATTCGATTATTCAGCTTAAAGCACACCAGCCTGGTCAACATTTGCTGGGTAGAAGTTTGGTTGAATCCATTAATTTAGAAATATACCAGGCTCCTAGCCAGCGGTTGATCGGCCGGCGTTGCGCCAGGCTGAGGCGCCTTTGCGCCGGGCTGAGGATTTTACCGGCTCCGCGGTTAGCATTACGATTAGCATGCTATTGCTAACACCCCGCACGCACGCATGCGCCGGGCTGAAAAATGTTTCTGTATAGAAGCCTGTATACAACAATTACAGTTTCCTTAAGACACATTCAGACTAGACACTCACAAAGGCCCTTATAAGGCTGAGCTTTATTAGTGCATAGTCCATAAAATGTGTCCAATTAATTTAAGAAAGATACAAATAAAAAATGTTTGGAAAATTATTAATTTAAAAGAAATTATGCTGAAAAACTTCAAATAAATTTGTACCCGAAGCAACAATATATAATGCAATAAATATAAATAACGACACTCTAAATGCCACATTTATGCATATGTATATAAACTGTGATTGACAAATGCGCTTCTTCTATTTGCTATTAAACATTATGAACATTAGTGTTTGATAACAGAGACAATAATGTCACTGGCACTAACTTGTGGCGTCATGATGTAAATGAACTTTGGCTGTTTATTTGTGGAATTTTACGATATTTAACAAAGATTTTCTTTTAGCTTTTTGATTAAGGCAAAAACAGCAGTATGTAACCTATTCTCTGCTGTAGTACTTCTTCAACAAAGTCTGCTGCTCACTGCCGCAAGTGTATTAACTCAAGGTCACTCTCTTCAGTCCCTTTGTGTCAACTCGTTTATCCATT
>VOQJ01046591.1:0-10504 GCA_015052665.1 Apistogramma diplotaenia | reverse complement strand
CTTCATGTGGCCTTCAGATTAGCTCAAGAACAGTGCACAGAGAGCTTTCTGTGGCTGAGCAGCTGCTCCAAGCCGAGTACTTGTCTGACTCCATTGTGCCAAGTGTAAAGTTTGGGCCGGCGGGGGAGTTGGGTTCATTCAATCTGGTCTGCAACATCAGTTATTACATCACCTCTACTATACCTCTTCTTTAATTAATTTTATTTCATCATACCGACAACAGAAATCTGAAAACTGAGACGTGTTTGTAATATATTAAAATATTAATATGTGTAGAACATTTATAAAACAGGTCCACAGGTTATGAATTATTCTAGGAGTCTATTCTAATCATTTCTACTTACATGAAAAAATTGTTCAGCCTAATATGTTTTTGTTGGTGGTTTTGAAACGCGAACCTCTGGGAAAGACATGTCAGAGATGAGCCAGCCGGCAGCCTGACCACTGCCTCCGTGTGTCCTGCAGGGACTACCACACGACTCCTACAACCTTCAGAGTTGTCTACATCAGATGATGCCCCCTTGTTATTTTCAAGAAGTTGCACCCATGTGGATTAAAATGATGTATATGTATTGTAACCTTCCTTGTAAAACCACAGAAGGGGCTCTCTAAAAAAGCTCTACAGACTCAGGTACACAGCATAAACTGCATTTACCAAAGGGTGGCACAGAAGCTGAGTGCTTAGCATTGCTACCTCACAGCAAGATGGTGCTGGGTTTGAATTTGTCTGCCGGTTGGGGCCTATTTGTGCAGACTGACATGCTGTTCGTGTGGCTCATAGTTGTTTCTCATTTATTCTTGGTGATGGCACAGGTGCCATTCTCACATTACACATTAAAATTCATCTGTTTTCACAGACAATGCTGGGGGAGATAAAACTGACTTCACACACTGAATGCTGACTGCTATCATAAGGGAAAATGCAGCTGCACCTCTCCAGTGTTAATGATGTCAAATATCAGAGCATATGGGAGAAATGAAAAAAAAAAAAGATACAGCAGTATTGCCACCCAATACGCAAGTGTAGGTTTGAGCCAGCGATAGTATAAATACACAGAACCTGTAAAACAAGATGAACAAGATCAGCACAAAGCCAATTAACGTGCTGCAGGCTTTTTCTTAAAGCACTTTGTTCCTGTGGGAAAGATAAGAAATTGTAATAACTGTCCATAAAACAATTCAGTTTCCCACAGCATAAAGATTACATGCAGGGAAAACGGTTCTGCCTCGCAAACCTGCGAAAAGAATAACATTCGGGTGCTGAAAGGGTTGTGTGCTTCGTGCATGCATCTTGGCTGTAGTTTCAAATTGAACATGTGTGTAGCATCGTAGTTTGCAACCTAACCGACTGTTCTCACCATCCAGCACTTCTTTTCCCAAACTCTGGTGCTATATAAATTCCCCTCCTCCCACAAGAACCAGATGAGGGTAAGCAGTAGAGAGGAGGGGGAGGAAATGGAGGGAAGGATCTGTTTAGTTAATTATGAATAGTTTATTCACCTCTTGGGGTTTGCCTCTCCAAAGGGGCATCAACACTTCTACTTCTCATACACTAAAATTTCAGATACAGGTGGAGCAGGATGGGGATTCGTAGACGGCTCCCCTTGTGATCTAGAGTTGCATTGTACAGTATATTTTATCTTCCGCAGGCTTCTTACTCTGACAGCGTGCAACCCCCGTGACACCAAGAAGACTTGTGGCAGCTCACCCTAAGACAAAAGCATACTGCACAATCAGAAAGGTTCACAATGAATGCAAAGCAATGCCAAGCAGCAATGGAAGACACACATACCCCAGACGATCATTGTGGTCATGACCTGATCACAAATAAAACCTTTCTCATAAGTGTCCAGGAGGAACTGCTGAAAAAGTTCGACTAGAGCAAGAAAACTAAAAAGCGAGCGCGAGAGAAAAGTAAAGGGATTATATAACAGTTCTGCATTCATTGAGGCTATAATTTGCAGGTTGCCGAGCCCCGTAATGCCTGCATTTATTTGGTTAACAGCACTGATATTCCGTGGACGCTCAAACCTCTCAGCCTGTTCCTCCCTCCGAGGATTTCTTTTTACACTTTATTTACACTAAAAAAAACCGCAGTTTGTTTCCACAGCGCTGCGCGCGCGCGTTTATATGTGTGCGGATGGCTTCATCGTTAACCTGCGCTCTCTTTGCAGTGAGCATTTATGAAGCTGTACACAATGGCTGTAACTCCACATTATAGTGTTGTGAAGGGATTCATTAGCTCACTCCCCAAAGAGAAACACTGCGAGAATGTCAGCTCATGCCTCCCTTGTAGCTCCCTTACAAAGTCACTGGAGAAGCCAGCACTGCTGTGTTTTCTTGTTTGTTTGTTTGCTTGTTTTTCGACAGGATGTCAACACTGCACTTGTGTGTTCTTCTGCAAAACTCATGAAGGAGCCGCTGTAATGCGATCAAAGGTATATTAGTCATCACATCAAAAACAAACAGTTTTTTTTTTAAAGTTATGCACTTTTCGAGTTATGTTTTCTGAGAATGACAGAGGAGCTAATAGAGCCCAGCGCAGGTACATCATCTCTCTGTCTGATATGCATTATTTATTTATTTTTAACTACTAAAAAATGTGCTTATGCCAATGTTGGAGGATTAGGGTGACTGAGGTTTTATGCAGGTTTGGTTGTGCAGCGCAATTGTGGCATGAAATTATGCTTATTCATGTTACTGTTCGGACCACCCTGTCTGCAAATGCAAATGGAATTTTTGTGGTTTTAGTTGGACACACACACACACACACACACACGCTGGTAGTTGCAGCCCACCATTGCTGTCTGAAAAATGTTTGTGCGCACCTTTATACACAGTGAACAGATGCAGAATTTTGGTGTCTGAACTCAGAAACATCATGTGCTTTTTGGACGTGTTTCTATCAACATCTGTGGTTGTGCTTTTTTCCCCCGTAGCTGCATTTGGAAAATGGTTTCAACATTTAAATAAGATGTGTAGAGCTAATTTATTTGACTATTATTACATAAAAAAAATCACACTTATTATTATTATTTTTAAATATTATCATCCTTTGCTGATATATGTCGGTTCCAAAGAATAATCGTGGTTAGCTGGGAATTTGTTTTTCCTTTTTTATCTTCTTTTACCCGTTTTAAAAGAATACTTTACTAATATCAATTTCTAATTCATCAGACTTCAATTTCAGGAAACTGCATAAAAGAATTCAAGTCAACAGCAAAGTAGACGACTTCACATTAAACAGAGATGTGGGGGCAGGATGCAGAGGATTAAAACCTAGCATATTTTTAACTCCACACCCCCACATCAGATGTTTTGCTGTTTTACAACTTCGAAACTGACTCAACTATCAGTGCCTCCAGTGACGCACACCTGAGTCAATTTGCCAGCCTGTTCACGGTCGACTCTGGAGCTGTTAGAGATTTGCATGATTGGCGCACAAATCAAATGAGACAAAAGACTCTTCTTTGATAAGGGCTGATTTAGGATAAGTGTTATTATTTTACTAGGGAGATGAAATTTATCAAACAATGCAAACATTTATGGACGCTTGGCTGAAAAAAACTCAGGTGATGACAGTAAATCATAGCTCAAGAGCTTATATTGTTACATGTAGGTTTAGCTTGAGTTGGTCGATTTGGGAGCTGTGACTGTTCATGAAGGCTGGTGGCCATGCTGCAGTTGCTGAAATCAGACACACGCAGCTCTTCAAAGCAGTCTTCCATAAATATGTTTGCTTGTAGATTTGCAAGTGCGATGCGGAGACAAAATATCTAGCAAGCATTTCCATGATATGTCACTCTGGGGCTGGTGTGCACTCACACGTGCACTGCAGGATTATAATCGTTTAATTTAGCTACAGTATATGATCAAATTCAACACTGCTTTGACTTCATCTGTAATTCAGTTAATGTATCACACACTAAAACAAATGCTGAGATATGATTGCTAACAGACAGCACTGATCGAGCTCCTTCAGAAAAGGATTTTTTTTTTACATTTTACATCTGTGTTATATGCTTTAATACATTTTAGTTCTTTTGCTGTGAAGTGGAAACTCATAGATCACGATAGATAAAAGCTGAGTTCTTTGTTCAGGAATTAAATGTCACTTAGATCTTCACTTACGGTGCTTCTGACTTACCTGTCTGCATAGGTGGCAATCAAACTGACCAGGACAAGGGGTAAAACTTCAGCATTTTATAAGTACTTGATACCAATACAAGTGCTACACTGTGATAAAAAGGCTAGATGCCAAGCCCACTGTGTCTTAGCACTTAGAGTTTGGTTTAATAGAGCACAAGTTTTTCTTATAAGCAGTTTAGAATTTAATTCTTCTGGATCCCACCAAACAGTGTGCATCTGACTGGAGTAAAGGCTTCAAACAGCTGGCACAAAATAAGGCAAATAGAGCCATTACCATTGTTCATACTGTCTTTACCTCTTCTCTTATCAGCATATGTGAAAATAATTACTATGAATCAAAGGCTCAGTGGTCCTAACATAGCTTTTTCTGCTTTTGGCTCTCTATATAAAAGAGAACACAAATCCTTAATGATGTCATCTGAGGTACGCAGATCTGGCTGTGACCTCGGCAGCTCCGCTCACCTGCTGTTCGAACCTTCTGCTTTACAAGGGGCAGCCAATCAGAAGAAAGCCGTAAAGAAAGAAGAGCTGAAGCAGCTTGTTTCAGACAGACAATAGCTGAGGGCTGCACCAGTGCTCACATTAGATAAATGAAAATCAAAACAGTGATTCATACAAATAGCTGGACATTAGGACATTTTAACATTGCAAATGTGGCACATTTGATGTCTAATATGAAGATCCTACAGAAAGGCAACAAGGTCATTTGTGTTATAAAGAACTCGGGGACCATGAACACAGGACAAAAATAATCCCACGGTGGAGAGAGTCATCACATTTGCATATTTTCTTTGAGTACAAAGCAACCATTTTTAAACTCAACTAGGCAAACACAAATAAGTGGATCCTCTGCTAAAGCCAGTGCAAGTTGTCCCACTATGCATTATGAATGAAAGTGATTTGGATGTGCACCAGAATTTAATGGGTTCTTCCTGCGCCCACGCTCCACTTCTCTATCTTATTTCTCAAAATTCTGCCTTAAGTTTTTTTGAGTAATCTTGGTGACAGACACACATATGTGCACATACTCAACCTCAGCTTTGCCTTAGCAAAGGAACAGGAAATAAAGAAGTATGTGAAGAGAGATGAAAGACCTTTTTTTTTTTTTCCTGAAGAGGAAACACTGAAAGCAGAGATGGGAAGTTACAACTGTGAAAGAGGTCAATGTGTGACACATCCTGAAGGGAAAGATTCACATTGTCTGCTGCAAGATAGGGAGTGACTGTTGTTCCGATTGAAGTGAAGAGGGTCATTACAGCACCAAAGTACAGGGGGGAGTAAAGTGATCATTGGTGGCAGAGAAAGCACTGCCTGAGTGTGGGGCTGGATAATGGCCCGGGAACAGATCGCCTCAAAGCCTTAAAAACAAACACATGCATTCTGAAGTACAGCCAACAAGAAGCAACACAAAGAGGAGGCTGCATTCTAGCACAGCTTTGCTTGAGCTGAATGTTAATGGCAGCGTGCTAGCAGTCTTATGGTGGCAATGCTCACAAGCATTTTTATTTGATCAGTGCACAGTAATTCTAATGCTGCTAATGCTTTCATTAGCTTTCAGGTGGAACCAGCTCCCTGTTTGGATTCAGGAGACAGACACCCTCTCTGCTTTACGATTAGGCTTAAAACTTTCCTTTTTGATAAAACTTATAATTAGGGCTGGATCGGGTGACCCTGAAGGCAACTACAGTATTTGTTGTGATTTGGCGCTGTATAAATAAAATTGAATTGAACTGAATTAAGTTAAAGCTGGCTTTGATGTATATATAGAAATGTCTTACTGTCAGTAGATGCTTAGTTTTGTTTTTCATGAAAACAGAAACAGGTGAAAGATAAAGATTATTCTCTCATGCTAACAGTACAATACTGTTTGCTAAATCATGCAAAATGTGTGCTATTCATTTTCTATCAATAACTGTAATTAACAGTAACAGAATATCATATAATCTAGTCTCCTGTCACCTGTAGCACAACATCTATATGTGCAGAAATCCCCAATTATGATGTTTTGCTAATTATTATGAATTTAAGAAGTTCTAAATTAATATCACCCAAATGCTATTCAATCAATGCTATATTCAGGAGTATGCATGGCATCAGTCTCTGCTGCATACTGGAATATCTTATAATCACTGCAGCATTCCAGTAGAATTTCACAAGTTCATCCATGTCTGTCATCAATTTTTCTATTTAATTGGATATCATTCCTCCTCCCGCAGCCCTCGAGACGGCCCATGCACCTTAAGATTCACTGGGAATTTTATATTCCAGTGAGTCAGAGTCAAAGAGAACTGATATTAATGAAACGCTCGCCAGTTTCTCATCAGGCCTTCTCTGCAGAATCTCCCCTAATGAGTTTTAGAGGGCTTGGTTGTGGCGTTTGATGTACCTCTTTTCTGTCAGCACTTTAGGTGTAAAAATGAAGACGTCCTGTACCCTGTGTCAGGCTATATAAATGAGCTTTCTAACTATCTGTAAATATCCACCTGTTTCATGTTATCAGATCATTAGATTACCATTATAAGTTGATAGAAGTATTACCAGTAGGCAGACTCCCCCACTAACCAGCAGGCTCAATAGGCTGTTGCTTCATGTAATGGTGGTGGTGTTGCCTTGCTGACCGCTCATAATGGGCTGAGTGTTTTCACTTTGACAAAGGAAACGAGGACCACATAAGCAGGCAGAGCGAGTTGCTTTGGCGTAAATCAAATGTCCTTTACCCAGAAGATCTGTTACTGAAGCAAAGGGCCTCATTTATAAACATGCTCTGAAATTTAGATTTAAAGCTTGCTTTAAAATCATTCCCAACAGTGTACTTCCTTTAAATTCATTAAGCATGCTGAGCAAAAGAACTTTATGTTAAGAATCCCATTCATAGTTTAGGCACCTTTGATCAATAAATTTCAAATAAAACTAAAATGAGGGTGCCTGCCATGCAATCTCCCCTTATCCAACACCTGCACATTTGAAGGTTCAGTCCTGAATAGGCAAAGGGCCAAAAAAGAAAAGCAAATTCTTTAGAAAGGCAAGTTCACAGCAATGGTAGAAGACAGTGATGGTAGGTATATTATATCTGTTATAGCGGGCAGACAAACAAAGCCAGAGATGAAGCTCGTGAGTTTATCGTCGCTGCGGTGATGGAAAGGTGGAGCAGAAAGACAGAGATGTGAAGTTCAGCACCGGCTTGGATTCATAAGCTTCCCAAACAGTAATAACACTACACAACCAGCAGGAAAATGCTCACCTTAAATTTATGCTTATACTGTAGATAAGATCATCTGCATGTCCAAGTCAGACTATATAAATAACTACTGAGATGTGAGAAGTCGCAGCTAAAATGAAATGAATTGCAATATAAATGGGTTTCTTTGTATTACAATCAAAACTAGTTAAAAGAAAAGAAAAAAATTGCCTAAACTCGTTATTGAATTCCATAAATGTTTCACAGAGCACAGATAGCACACAGAGTGGATACGGCTTCAATTTTAAAATCATAAACCTTCTTGCTGTGATGCAAAGTGTAATTTTTCTTAATAATGTATTCAATATTCATTGAGAAAACACAGCGCATTATCTTTTCCAGCAGTGTAGCTGAACAGAGGAATCCTAATGTGCACACGTTTTCATTAATGACATATTTTGGTCAGCTGGTGGAGACCTTGTCTTTCGAAGTGTCACTCCAAGTCCAGTGAGTTTCTCTTCATCATATACTGTAAGTGTCTGTTCATTTGGAAAAAATAAGTTACATTATGGTTTGAAAATATTAAACCTTAGGTCACCTGAAGATCTGCAAAAAGTCCAGTAAGGTCAATTAAAGTTCTGCTAACATGTATTTTAAAAGGTTTGTCATTCTTACCTTTCAACTATCATCATTAACTCTGTGAGGTCAACATTAAAGTTAGGTTTTGAACTCCTTAGGAAAAAAGGGTTTGGTGGAAAAAAGTGTTTAAATGCTTCACAGTTTGCACTTTGCCAAATATTGGGTTGCATTTACATACTGCTCAAAAAATTAAAGAAACACCTTGAAAACACATCGGATCTCAATGGAAAAAAAAAACAATCGTGCTGGATATCTTTACTGATATGCACTGAGTAATGAATAGAAATTATGAACCTATAAAAGGTTGAATTCAAAGACACTCGAAAATCAAATTGAAAACATTATGTAGAAGCGGAGTCCATTCTGCAGTAATTTCCTGGTAGCAACTTAAAATGGAACTCAGGAGTTTGTATGGTCCCCACGTGCTTGTGCCTGATAACATCTGTGGATGCTCCTAATCAATGGATGGTGTGCATGGGGAATTTCTCACAGATCTGGACCAGGGTATCGCCGAACTCCTGGACAGTCTGAGGTGAAACCTGGCGGTGTTGGGGGGACCAAAGCATAATGTTCCAGTGGTGTTCTATTGGATTTAGGTCAAGTGTAGTGTTTTACAATGGATCCAGCTTGATACCAAATGGCAGTCAGGGTGCCTAGCCTGTAGAGGTCTGTGCATCCCTACCTGGGTATTCATCATTGACCCACCACCAGACCGGTCATGCATGTTACAGGCAGCGTAACGTTCTCCTCTTTCACATCTGTCACATGTGCTCAGGACTTCACATCTGTGACACACACAGGGCACCAGTGATGAACCTGACAATTCTGGTATTCTATGGCAAATGCCAATCAGGCTCTACAGTGCCGGGCAGCGCACACAGGTCCCCCTAGAGGATGTTGGGTCCTCAGGCCACCATCATGCAGTCTGGGTCTCATTGTTTGGTCAGAGACAGTCTCACAAGTGACCTTCTGGAGGCATTTTGTAGCTCTGGTAGTGCAGGAAATACTGGTCCTGCTGATGGATTAAGGACCTTCTACAGCCCTGTCCAGCTCTCCTAGAGTAACTGCCTGTCTCCTGGAATCGCTTTGATGTCCTTGAGACTCTGCAACCTTCTTGCAATGTCATGAATTTAGGTGCCGTCCTGGAGGAGTTGGACAACTTGTGCAATCTCTGTATGGTCCAGAAGTCACCTCGTGCTACCAGTAGTGACACTCACAGTAGCCAAATGCAAAAACCAACCAGTGAAAAAAAACTCAGAAAAGATGAGGAGGGCAAAATGTCAGTATCCTCCACCTGTAAAACCATTCATCGTTTAGAGCAGGGGTCGTCAACCCGTCGATCGTGATCGACCAGTTGATCTTTGAGACTTTACCAGTAGATCCCGAAAATAAAATGCACCATCTGCGTACAGCTTGAACGGGTGTCGGAACTGGAAGGAGAGAGGGACGTCCCATATTGGAGACAGTTTCGTTTGTCCCAAAAATTACGGAGTAAAAAAACTCCTTGATTTTGTGTCACTGCGCTCCCCCCGCCCCCCTCTGAGACAGCAGCAGGAGTCAGAAACTCTTGAATGAGGTAAAGCGGTCTGTCGGAAATGTCGCCAGGAATTGAATGTGGCTCGTTTATAACGTCTTGGTGTCTGTTTACTTTCATATATAGAAACCAAATCATTTTGGTTCAGTCATCTTCATCCTGGGATGGTCACTCGTCCAATATTTAACTGCTAACTTTGTCTGTTTGGTCAGTTATTAAATGCAGGGCTGTAAAGTGCAGCAGCCCACTGTGAGTCTGTGAGGACACAGCTTGTCTCTTAAATGTGTTATTCGATTTCGTTTTTGTTGGCCAACAAAAGAGTTTTAAACTGAACAGGAATATTTTAATAGCTATTTTTTTTACTTGAGGTTGTTATTAAACAGTGAATCATTTGTTCATTACGTATCTGTGAGGGTTCTTTGGTGTGGAACCTGTTCTATTGCCAGTCAACCTGCATAAATGCATTTCTGACCATTAGGTTTTCGACCAATAAAATCTCAAACTTTGCACTTATTTTTGTGCTGCTGAAATATTTAGCTTGTTAATTCCAGTGCAGCCACCTGATGAAGTACAGCCCTGAATGACATGGTCAGTATGCTTGATAAAAGACAAAAGGCATTGCTGGTTTGCCCCCATCTTACAATTATGAAATATATACATATGTAAATTATACATGCAGTAATATAGGTGTACACAGCACTATGTTTCCAAGAAACATTTGAAAAAGTAGCAAAAGATCAAAATGATTTTTGTTTTGCTCAGTATTTTCGGATCTGTCAGGTTTCCAATATATTGAGCAAATAGAAGTTATTTTTATAATGTAAAAAGAAAAGGTGTTGATTCATTTATAAAAAAATATATTTTATAAATAAAAATAAATGATAAATATATACTAAAAGAAATGGTGAAGCACTTCTTGAAGCTTCTGAGGTGCTTGCATAATCTTTCCTGAGCTTAACTAGTAGAGTTGGACTTCCTATTGGTAATTTAGCATATCCTACAAA